>JAQFXM010001475.1:0-31891 GCA_034693345.1 Entomobrya multifasciata | reverse complement strand
CAACGTCTTATGGACAACGTCCTAGGACACTTGAAATGGTCCCTTGTCCTTGTTTACTTAGATGATATCCTTGTCCTAGGAAAAACCTTTGAAGAACACAACCACACTCTTGAAATGGTTCTTCAAGCCCTTCAGAAAGCCCAGTTAACCCTTAAACCGTCCAAATGCCATTTTGCTGAGAAAAGACTCCGCTTTCTTGGTCACATCATTAGTGAAAATGGTATTGAAGTCAACCCTGAAAAAGTCCAAGCCGTCCAAGACTTTCCCGTCCCTCGAAAACTTAAGTCCGTCCGCTCTTTTCTGTCCCTTTGCTCCTTTTATAGGAGGTTTGTCCCAAACTACTCTAAGATTGCTCAACCACTGATTGCCCTGACTAAAAAAGACGCCCTCTTTATATGGGAGGATCCTCAAGAGAAGTCTTTCCAAGCCATTAAAGATTTATTATCCACCCCACCTGTTCTAGCCCATTTTAACCCTTGCCTCCCAACTGAAGTCCATACTGATGTCTCTAGACGTGGTCTTGGAGCAGCACTCATGCAGGTAGATCCTGAAACCCAAACCCGTCGCCCAGTTGCCTACGCATCCCGTACTCTGAATAATTGTGAAGTTAACTATGCAATTACCGAACTCGAATGTCTAGGTGTTGTTTACGCCATCGAGAAATTCCGCCCTTACCTCTACGGTCGCCCTTTCACCGTTGTCACCGACCATTGTGCCCTTTGTCACCTCCTCAACCTTAAAAACCCAAACGGTCGGTTAGCACGCTGGGCTCTTTCCTTGCAACCCTACACTTTCATCGTAAAATACATCAGTGGTAAATCCCATGGCCACGCTGATGCCCTTTCCCGTCACCCAATCCCTGATGATAGCCCTGGTCTTACCGAGAATTTCCTTTTTAATGTCACCGCGGCTACTCCTGAAACCCATTTCCCCAACATTGTGAAAGCCCAAGGCGAAGACCAGAAATATAGCCACATTATAAAATCCCTCAAAGAAGACCCAGCGACATCCAAATATAACGATGATTTCACCCTTTTTAATAATGTATTATATAAAGCTAATTGTGACCCTAACCTTCCACTTTGGAGCCTTTGTATCCCCACCTCTTTACGGACCATGGCCCTTGACCTGATCCACAAAGACCCAACCGGAGGACATTTCGGCATTTTTAAGACTTGGTCTCGCGCCCAGTCCCGTTTCTGGTGGCCTTCGATGTACTGTAATGTCCGACAGTACATTGAACGCTGCGAGACTTGCCAGCTCTTTCACCGCCGCAATCATCTACCCGTTGGTCCATTATGTCCCGTGAAACCCCCAGATCGCCCCTTCCAAAAGATTGCAATTGATTTTATCGGACCTTTTCCCCGTTCCCATTCAGGCAAATGTTACGTTCTCACCATTTCCGATCACCTTACCCGATACCTAGAGGCAGTCTCAATCCCAAGAGCCACTGCGGCTTACTCGATCAGCAGTATTAGTAAGTATGTTTTATTCCGCCACGGTATCCCAGAAACCATCCTAGCCGACCAAGTTCCCAGTTTGAATCTTCCGAGTTCAAACAGTTTTGCAACGACAACAATATTGAACTCCAGTTTACCCCTCTCTATTCTCCAAATGTCAATAGCCTTTGTGAGAAAAATAATGATACTATTAAGCGCACGCTTGCCAAACTCCTCCATGACCTTGACGGAGATTGGGAAACACATCTCCAACCCTCAGTGTTTGCCCATAACACTTCCACCCATTCCGTCACCAAACACTCCCCTTATTTCCTAGTTCATGGCCGTGAACCCCGTCTCCCTGTTGACAATACTTTCCCCACTTCCATAGTCCCAGTTACTGGTGAAGGCCCCATGACTAGGGCCAAGGTTGCTAAAGAGGCTTGTCTTGAAGCCCAGACCCGTACCGTCCAATTTCAGGAAAAACAAGCCAATTCTTACAACGAATCCCATCCTTACCACCATTTTAACCCAGGAGACCTAGTATTACATGCCCGTTTAGAATCCACCCCTGGTAAAGTCCAGAAATTTGAACCCAAGTGGCGAGGACCATATAAGGTTTTGTCACAAACCAGCCCCATTTCCTATGAAATCCAAGATCTTCGCCCGAACCGACGCCAACAAAGTAAAACCTTTGTCGCTAATTCCCGAAACCTCCGTAAATTTACCCCTGACCAGCCCCCTAATCTTACTTCCCTTTTCTTGCAGCGGGAAGAGAATAAGGAACCTTTTTCTTTTCTGCCTTCCGAAAAACCTGGTGATCCCGTTAAACCCCATTATTCGTTTCATGATTTTATCAAAATTTCCTTTCCGTCCAACTTTGGTCCTCACATAAGGGATATAATTGACCCTTCAAACACCCATCCCCCTTCCCGACACCGACCCCAAATAACCTCCATCCAAACATACCCACCCTCCATCCTTTCCGCGGACACGACCAGAATCTCCGCTCCTGTCTTTCCCCCCAAACGTCGCTTTGACAATTTCCACGATCAATCCCTTCACCCGTACGAACCGGTAAACCCGACCCGAAAACCCCCATCGCCCAGCTCCCAACACAACCTGCGTTGTGTTTTCCCGGAGGGGCGCCATGAGACATGCGTCTCGAATTCCCCCAAAATCCGCACCCGCATACCACCAAATACAAATGTCTAAGCTATTCCTCTTTTCCACAGTCTCCCTACCGTAAACACAAACCAGCCGAGTCATTCATCGTCGGACTGCCTTGCGTGTAGGACACAGATTTGCCTCGCCGTTTCCAGCTTGTGTTGTATGTGTTGGTGCCAGTGCCAGTGACACCAAGTGACAAGTGTTATCCCCCGTGCCTTCCATCATCATAATCCCCATCATTATTATCATCATTACCATTTACCACCACCACTCCATAAAAGTAACCCAGTTCTCCTCCCCAATAAACAAAACCCCCAACAAATATCCCATCACGTTACAAATGCTACAAGTGTTGTACCCTTAAATTTCCTAAAAATTTCTTGACTAAATGACGGTTAATTTTACAATTTTTTTTCTTTCTCCATGGAAATATTCAAAAAATCGTTTTTACAAGTAGCTGCTTCGTATGAGTACGTTTATTTATTGTTGATATTTCCAAGACAACTCTGTGCAAACTAATTTGAACTTAAAAAATACACAGTTATAATACACATTCAAACCAATCATTTTGGAATTGTATAGATATTACCTAACTGAGGAACTATGAACATACAAAAGCTTTTATTACATTGTCATCCAAATCCTTGAGAATTCTAAACTACTCAGAGATGAGAAGCATTTAATTCAGTGGCTCACAAAACCAAATTCAAACTTTTACCTGGTACTAACCACTCTTCAACACATTGGTCTTGAGTGTATATATATTTTAATGTAACGCATTTCAGCACATACATATATTGTGTAAATATTATGAAGCAAACTGTAGTATTCCAAATAACTGTCAGAGAGCCTTTTACTATTGTGAATGCTTTCCAATTTATCATTAGATTCATTTTGTCCGCATTTTATTATTGAACAGTGAAAACAATCTAAGAGCCTTATCCGATTCTACATGTTTTAGCCTAAGAATAACAATCGGATTCCATCTCTACTCTCACCTTGTTGGCCTTTGCATGAAAACAACAATACTTGCTACTATGTATACTATTGAAATAAGTAGCAGCGAGAGTCATTCACTATTCACTACGAAAACCTAACCATTAATGGGGCAGCTTGATATATAGTGAAAGTTAACAAATCCACGCACTGTTTTCTTTGCTTCTTTCAACATTCTTGCTACCAGCACGCTACAAGCTCTACAATACATGCTTGGATAAGGAAAAAGCTTAACAGATCCCGGCAAGCGCTTTCTAACTCAGTTCACTTTTAGCAACCGACGGGAACACAGTTAGTTGAGCTATGCGGAACTAAGCTTTCTCTCAAGTCAAAGAGCAAATTGATCAACTTTTACAAACATCCATTCACAAACAAAGAACGAACCCAAAGTTGTAAATCTATTATTTTGAAAGTGGATGTTATTTTTCATTTAAAAAACAAGAAAAACAAAACAAGTACCGTACCATTCAGTAACTTGCTTGCTTAATGCAGTTTGTGAGAAAGAAACTGGAAACAAATAAAATAAAATAAATAAACAACAAAGCAAAATATACATCAAACAGGAAGAACAACAGCAGTGAAAAACAGTCGTCGTAATGATTTAAGGAAAATAATAGAAAGTTGGTGACAGCCACACGTCAACGCATTGCCGCTGTCGCTGTAAATAACGTTTTATATTTCTCATTTTATATAAAAATCTATGACGAATGTATAGGAGACATCGCGCTCTTCTTGTTTACTAGGTCGTCTTTCATTTTTTATCTAAAGTGATTTCATCGAATACTGCTTATTTACTAGTGGCAAAAGTGACTGCATGATTACATACAAACGAATAAACTATATTTCCACGCAATAATTTACAAACGTATTATATACCTTGCTCCTTATTCAAAATTGCACCACATGCAAGAATAAAGTTTCGCATTCTTCGGGAGCAAAATATCAATACATCATATTTTTTTGCTTTCTGAATGGAAAAATCTCTCCTGTAGCCAACACTGAGAAAAATTCCGCTTTACAGAAAAAAGGAAAAGGTTCTTGTTTTTTTCGCTACGAACTAATCTGATAGATGCAAGTTGGTCGAAATAAAAATCATCAGAAAGTTATTGCGAGTTTGCCATTGTTTCCATTATAAAATCTAGCCGGTTTACCAAGTGCCACTTGTGCCATTGACATGAACCGAGAAAAAGAGTACATCAACCAGGAGTTCAATAAAAAGGCTAGGCTGGAACGTTATCAAAAACTGTGATCAAACTAACATCATGGACATAATAGCAGATATGAGGCAACACTAAGTTTTTAAAGGATGTTCACTTACGTAGATGCAAAATCTATATTCATTGTGTATAATCTTAAATGTGTACCTATTTTTTGCTGCTGTGAAAAAAGGGATAGACTAGCCATGTAAGTTCAGTGTCGGATACTTTTGTAAGAAAAACACTGACTGCTACTTTGTGGTATGTTAAGAAAAGTGCAAAAAAAAGAGAAGACGTGAAAGAGTTAAGCAACATTATTTGATTCAGATCAGATCTTGAAAGGGAGAGAAATTGCTCTACGACCAAGAAAGTAGTCACTTCAATTGGTTCGTTGTGCTTTGGCATTGTGTTTGTACGTGAAGTGGTGGTGGGTTATACTCATAAAAATAAATATTACAAAGTAAAACTAAGGACTGAATAAGAGAACACTCGATTTTTCGTCGTGGCGGCAGTGGTTATTGGTGGCGTGTTACTGGAAAATACGCAAGAAAAGTCCCGATAACCCGAAACGAATAAATCTTTCTCTTCTTCATTTTTTTCTTCATACCTCCACTTTTCCAGTGACGCGTGTGCACTCCTGCTGCTTCTCTTAAGAAAAAAAACTAAATTTTATCATTGGCAGATATAATCTTTAAAAACGAATATAAGGAAGGAAGAATAAAAAGCACAAAAAAAGAGAGGGAAAGTTGCACACAAAGAGATTGGAGAAAGAAATGGTAGAAAGCTGAAAAGCAGAGTGGCGTGCCGGAAAAAAACTTGCCGCTACGATTTTTTGCCAAGACACTACGTAGTACAGACGTACAGTATGGTACGGTGGTCGCTGCAGACAAAATCTTCCTGACAAGGTAATTAATTTGATGATTACATCGAGATAATCAATCTTTAACCTGTCAGTATGTATGTAATATCACTAATATCACTAAATCTAATGCAATGGGAAAAAGCAAAATTTATGAATCCGCCGTGGATTTATGTACGTTTGTGAGTAGGCTTCTAGTATTTAAGGAACAGCACGTTCATAATGTATATGTATTTCATGTGTACCATTTACATTTAATGTTACGATTTTTTCGTTTACGCTGGGCGGGGAAGATGCATTATAATCACTAATGAAGTTTTAAAACGCATCTACTCTCAAAGGCATTTAGCAGGCAACATAACAGACTCATAGGCGTGAAGGATGTAGCAGAGCAAGCATCAAATCGAACAGCACTTAAAACTATCATTAAACCGACACGCTAGCGTCGTCATCAGCACCATTCAACGATCGCAATAAAAAAAATCCCTCTTGCTTTCACTACTCCGAAATGAGCGATGGAAATGAGTAGTTGAGAGAATTTGGGGAAATGAGAGAGAAATTATCCAAATAAAGGACCATACAAGTGGTATGAGAGAAAGAAGCAGGAAGGATGTTTTGTGATGTGTGTTTGAGGAATCCTCTAAAATTGCGATTAGTTCTTTTGTGGTGGTTGTGTGAGCTACCAGTTACATATATTGGATGATGATGCCAAGCAAGTAAACAGTAGTGGGAAAAGCTCATGAGATGAGAGAATGGCCTAGTAAAAGAAGAGTTTGCATGCATAAATAATTAATGCAAATTGTATTCTTTCAAAATATACACAAATCTGCCGCTGAGCATGGTGCAGAGCTCCTGTGCGTGCATGTTTTCATTTAGTTTGTTTGGCCATTTTACTAGAAGGGGTACATGATGCCTTTTACAAGATAGAGGAACGATGAGAGGTTAACTGTTACAATTTTGTACACAGCATATGCATACATAGAGCATTGTTTATTAGCAATTTATGCAGGTCAAGCTCTCTAGGAAATTAATTATTGGCGAAAAATGTACTTTCATACAGTTTATTCAAAAAGTATAGTATGTAGTTTAATGATAATCTTGTGTATTTCCCCGTACTAAATTTTTAGCTTACTTCCTCTCGCGCTAGTTGCTGGAAATACGCATTCATAGTCAAAATGCTAGTGTTTTTCTGGGTGTGCATGATGCATGCACGCCCCATGTATTTATTTTTGTACGCGAAGTGAATTTTGCAGCTGAAGTAAAATCAATAAATTTTACTTTCTCTCGTGTACCTGTCACTTGCAAAACGATGATTGTACAATAACTTTGGACTGTTGGCAAGAGCATCCGGAAATCTAGGAAAAAGAATGAGGGCCACGAGAACGAGATTTTTTGTCGTTTAATAATGTAGCCTATTCGTGGACCAGAGAGGAGAGAAGATGCACACATGATAAATTTATGAATATAATGTGTGAGTAGTAAACTATGGAGAGAGAGAGAGAGAGAGAAAACACTTTATTTGTACACAATCAAAAATACATTTTGAATCGTTTCTATATGGTAAAAAGTTCAAACATAAATCTGGATTTCACAATAAACATCTTCATGAAAATGGCATTGGGTCACCAGCGTAAAAACATGGGGAAAGAAATTCTACTACGAAGGACCATGTGTAGCAACCAACGCAGTGCCGCCGTGACTCTTGCTATTTTTTTAAATCTCAATCAATAGAGAAAGAACAAATATTGTACACTGTATGCATAGTCTCTTGTGTCTATTCTTGTGCCATTTTCTACCCAGCCAATTTGGATACCATGCAAGTTGGCGTGAATCCATGCAAATCAATAGTGAATCCCGCTGTTTTGACGCGCTTTCTCTTTTTCCAACTTATGTTCCTTTGCTTGCCCCCTTGTGTTTTTCCTGCTACACTCCATATTACAACAATCAAAACATAAGACATTAATCAAAGCAGCGAAAAACTTTTTAGTTTAATTATTTGTGTCCTCAAGTTTTTGTCATAAGTTTGCCCTGAAATTTAAAAACCATAAATTTACTTTTCCACGAACACTAATACTACAGTAGAAGTGCTACTAGTACTGTTAGGGGGTCTGGCCTGTATAAGCAATTATACACTTTTGACAACTCACGATATATGTAAATACGACGCATTGTTGTGCGTTTTCTAGCAGAGAGCTGAGTAGTTGAGTGTGGCGTTCGTTTTATATGATGTACTGCGTGGCAGAGGTTGCGTTGCAATGTTTTTTCGATAACGCTTATATTTCATGTGTGATATGTGATAAGTAGAGAGAAAGTGGCAGTATTTCACTTTTTTGGTCCGTGAAATCCGCACGTTTCATTCCATGACTACCACAGTGGAATAAACGTGATTATAGACGATTCATACTCTGCTCTGCCCCACACACACACAGTCGTTAGGCAGTTTGACTGAGACGAGAAGACAGAAAGAAAAAGCAATGCATCAACTGAGGAAGCCAGAAAGAAATATTACAAGCCCCTTCAAATTAGAGGGTTTTGGTCTGGTTGGATTATCCAACCAAATTAGTTTCACACATTCCCAAAAGGCCAGATTTCAAAATGCACTCTCTCATTCACTCTATCTAACCCGAGATTTTCCTTATAGGTCTGTTATTATATGACGCGCTGCTCTATTGTGAAATATACAATAACACATAGTTATGTTATGAGTCAGGAGAAAGGCAGGAGCACACAAGACATACAATAATGCTTTTAGTAGTTGATGGTATTAGAAAAATACGGGTGTGTTGGATGTTGAAAACCAACTCGCTGGTTTGACTGGTGCCGACCAAGTTAAAGACCGTGGGGACTGTAAACGAAGTAAATCGTACGAGCTGTCTTCGTTTGTGTGTCTGCAATATCCCTGTCTATAAAGCTGGCTGTGCGTACTTGAAATGAAGTATTGTACAAAAGAGATGTGATTTGTGTGCAGTTTTAGATTTCACATGGTATAAAAAGTGTGTAATAAAAAGCGAGCACATGCACACGAATTGTTACGAGATGTCAATTGGGTAACCGTGCAGATTGCATTGAAATCTGACAACTTCAGTTCAGTGGTAGCTTTTATTTGCGGTGTCCTACAAAAAACATAGCATACACTTAATTACTCTTCCCGTTTGACATTTACAAGTTTTAATAGGTTTGGTTTTGTTTTTCGACTTGCGGGGATATAAACTGGAGGGGACTCATTTATTTAAACTGAATTATAAACAAATCCAATAACGACCCTTTAAAAAGTAAACAAAATGTTACTGTTTTTAATTTTAGTGGAATAAAACATAATTAAAGGGTACATTTTCTCTGTGCTTTTCAGCGAAATTTTATAATTACTTATCAGACCACTCATGAAAAATTGCGAGCTATATTTATTTTCTATTTTTATAAAAAGTACCTAATGAAAATTATTTACTTACATTTGCTATATTTCTGTTTACTCTTTGTTCAAACATGAACTATGTAAATGTAAAATTTCTTCTAAAATATGCATGGGTGTGTATATTATGTTTATTTATTCCGGATGTAATAAATTTATATGATTAAGCTCAGTAAAGCCTACTAACAAGAATAATTACAGTGTAATGTAGGGATTTAATGTTTTAACAACAATTACTCAGTTGCGTAAGTGCTTTCAGTGTTTTAAAAATTATATGTATGTGTAGTGTGACTTTTAACGAACTGGGAAGTTGAATTTTAGAGTTATAGATTACAAACCAGTCGTGCAGAATTTCTCTTTCAAGTTTTTAGAAAGTCCTTGTCGTACGTTTAGTTATTTGACTCTAGTACCCATTTATTTAGTCAAGGACTAGTCTAAAATGCCTGGTGGCATATTCTCGCCATATCAGTATCAGTTATCTGTAAATGCAGCTTTATGCATCGGAACGGAATACTTTGTTTAGTAGGAGTCTCTTCTGTTTAAGAGTCGTACTGTATGCATTCAAGTACTGTAACATGACTCAAATAACATGGTCGTTAAATAATCCATGAATAGTAGTTTTAAACTGGGCCATTTTTTGTTTCATGTTAACAGGACATAACTCGTAAGTTTGGGAAATTTTTGTCCAACAGAAAAACCAACGTGCTCTTTTGCGTGCAAAGAGAGTAAAAAAACTTCTTTTTGTTGTTGTTTCGATTTAGGATTCGTTCCGTTTGAAAAAATACATCTGAAGCATAAGTAGCCGAAACAGTTTAATGACATGTACCAGTGTTGATATTGCGAGTTTTGAAACAGTACATCTTGATAAATAAAATATGTAGGTCATTCCTACACTGAACAAATTGTAATCTCTACAAATGAACCTAACCCAAAAGCCAGTATTACATAAAGCTGTGTATAACACCTTTCTCACATAATACAAGTTTCACATAGATGTATAAATGATTTGTGGGGACTTGTGAGATTGTAAATGCAAAGATTTGAAAAGCTTGTAAAGCAGACATGAAAGAATAGCGAAGACAAACATTTATCTCCAGGTATTCATACTGAATACAAATAAATTCATATTGAAATCCTTGAACTTTCTCTCAACTAGTTGTATTCTGCCAAAACCCATACGCATACATTTCGAGTTTTTCAAAATACCACGACAGGTTTCTGGTCGATTAACCTTTCTACACTTACAATAAATTCAAAGATCAGGTACAATTCGCAATTTCGTAAAGTACCCCATGACACGCTTCAGTGAACATCTGCAGTTCATATTTGTATGAAAATGTTCATTCGTACATGTTTATGTCACTTTAATCAAAACTGGAAGCACATCATGTGAGCGCAGTACACCCATTCTCTTGTCATTATTAACATTCTCAACTTTCGTCAAAGCAAGTTTACAACTTTTCTAAAAACTTTTTGACTAGCATCATTATTTTGGCTTCACCGTCATCCACATGCAATTGCAATTGTTGTAAAATTGAAAAGGAACACTGACTGAGTGTTTTCGACAGCTGCCTGCTGCCTTCACTTGTTAACATACTTTCATCACGAATCACGAGAAGGAGTGGTGATGAAAACAGCCACGTTGTTTTTTCTTCTACATGCATCGTTCATTAGTATCCGCCACCCGCATTACTGGAGGTACAAGGTAAATAATAATAAACGTGTGCATACTAATTGCTTCAAATCATTAACAGTATGATAATTACAGAAAAAGCTTCGTGCATGCAATGCGGTTACATCAGGTTTTTAGGATTATATGTAAAATTATAGAATCCAGTCAGGTAGCGTGTGCTGCGTAGTAATACCGCAGACGCCGCCATGTTTATGTTTACGAACAAAAGTAAAAACCAAAATGAATCACCTTTTGTATGCCTGCATGATATGATGATTTAATGTACACAACCAAAGAGAAAAAGCTGCTGTGTAATGTTGAGAAACCCGCAAAAACACCCCATAACTATTATTATTTTACCTACGAGTTGATGGCACAACACCGAGCACTCTAACATTAAATTCAAATACCTGGCGGCAATTCATTAAAGTCGTAGCTCAACAAACAATGCTATTGTTATTTTTGTGATGAAAAAGTTGTCGACGAATTGCTGCAAGGTAGTTTTTCACTTGTTTATCAAATACCACAACGTTGACTAATGTGTATCAATGTATTTTAAAAGAACAAACTAATTTTTCTAAAATTAGGCAAAAAAAACTCGAGCTATTTTTCTAGAATTTCAACTAAAATATACACACACCCATGACTTCTATACATCTTTGTGTTTGATCATTTTTCTTTCACAATCATTCTTTTTTACATTCGATTGAAAATCCCATCGTACTATGTTTAGCAGCTTTTCAGTGAAAGGCACTTCTTGAAGGGCGAAAAGAAAAATTGGATTTCATTCGTAGCAAGCATGATGAAACACTACGTCTCGTCAGCACATTTGACTGAAACAGCTTTGATTTTTTACATCTGGGTGAAAAAGTGCGCTCAATAGGCATGTATGTATTGATTCCAAAATATGCTGAATTGTGACTGAGAACATTACATACTATATTTATAATAATCTAAATCCACTTTCGATCCCAATCGGCTGCACAAGTATTTCACAACTTCACTTCAACTTCGACGCAATACGCATTTTGCAAAGTGCACTGAAATTTTGTACTTTCATGGCGTGTTGAGTAGAGTATATTGATGGTACTTTACTAACCATAAAATGACTTTTACTAGAGACAGTATAAAAGCAGTAACGGGATTTTTTCCAATGTCCGCTACCATTTAAAAAATCTCTTTTTGTCCAAACCTTTACTGCTCACTATCAAATCCGTTTTCGCAGTCAAGATACCAACTATCCAAATCATATATCAGAAAATGAATGAATTTTCTATTAATAATATATGTATGTAATGTGTATCATGAATGAGATGACCATATGGCAAGTGCCACGCCAGCTTTTGGCGAGATTTGGCTCAAAAAGTAGGAATATAGAACTAATCCATTTTCCTCTTATTAGAATCGCATCACTGAAAACTGGATGAAGGAACGGTTGACTTAATACCCTATTTTTACGCCATACATGACGAGCATGCTCAAAACTATAGAGAGGCATTATTATAGGCAATGTCAAAAGGCTGATTACTATACTAGCAAGGGTTGATGAAAAAAGTTGTTACGGCGATCGCCCTCATCTCATCGTGAGGGCATATTGCTTTTTTGAGATGTGGGTGAAAGTAGTCTACGACGAGACGACCGACTGGCGCGGCGTAGGCACACAACTCAACTATGCAGCTATACTTTGTAGAAACAACTTATTTTAATACTTAAGTTTTACGCTAGCCAAAGGATCTACACAAGGACTTCATGTACCATTTCATCTTCATTCAGCAGTGGGAGGTGGTTTTCCGTTTATATCATCGTAATAGACTCAACAAAAAATTCATTCTAAATGTAGCCAGCGATAATGTGTATGTGGTGGAGTGGAGGTAGAATGAGGTGAGGTGATGGCATGGCATATTATAGTAGAGTTGTCGAGATGATGTAGAGTTTTTGTGACTAACTGAGTGACTTGAGTTGAGAGAGAAGAGCTTAGCATTACATTACTGAGTGTGCCCACTCATCACCATCACCATCATTATTATCATCATCAGCAAATCTCCTGAACTCTCCTTTTGCTTCCTTGCTACTTCACTTTTTACAGATTCTCGGGCGGAGGTGTTGGGTTTTATACTGTATTATATAAAGCCAGAGAAGAAATTCATATTCCTTAAGGTTCGATTTTCGAAGAAAACTAAAACACAAGATGAAAAAGATTCTCAGACGTTTTCTCATCCGTTTTCCCCGACTTTGCTTTATTCTCTCTATCGGATGGAAGAAATAATGAATGAGGAAAAAGAAGACACTTTCTCTTTATCCTCGTCGAAACGAAAAAAAGGAAGTCTGGTGTTCTTCTGTTTCACGTCACCCATTTCGGGTTCCGGTCTAAAAAGAAAAAAAAAGCAGCAACATTATCAGGTGAAACTAAAGGAAAGCTGGAATTTCACCATAATGAACTTTGAAATTAATGTAGAAGATAAAAGAATTTGAATCGCTAAAGAAAATGGGCGAAATTATAGGCTTTCACGAATAATTAAGAAGTATGTATAAAACATAGAATTAAGTGATATTTCTACAAAGGTATGTATAAAATGGTGACGTAAGTTGTAAAATAGCTCAAAGAAAATACGACAGAATTTTTTTCCTTGTCAGCATTTTGACAAAGACGTTCTAAACGACTTGAATTCTAAACCTCTCGGTTTGTCGTTTAAAATTTAAATTAAATTTTTATTTGGACCACAGTATTTCCCGTGCTTAATAGTTTTCGTTATCGTTCGTTACGTAAACTTTTATATATTAAGTACGTTTTTTACCTAGTTGTGTAAATTGTGTAAAAATATATTTCAGAGAAAATACATAATAAATAGAAAGTTGTTTGTGGGAGTCATATTTCTATGAAAGACATTTCTACTGCGATTGAAATATCCCACTTGCATAAAAAGTTTATAGAAAAAGTGGCAAGCAGTTTTGCCCATACTCATCTCAAAATACAAAACATTTTCCATCCGTGTACCTATAAGTTGCTCGAACTAGCTGTCAACTGTCACGAGTACGACCATATTTTGTGTACAATATTTGATATTTTTATCTCTGTTAACAGAGCCAAAATCGATTTTTTCCAAGAAAATGTGTATCCTTAAACTTTCACCAAAAGGCAATCGGTTATACGTACATGACTTGACAAGAAAGAAATGCCGGATCCTGAGTGAAAGGCATTGCGTCAGTCGAACGAATTCTGTGAGTTTATTGAAGTGGCCTCGACTACCATATTGTTAGCATAAACAAACACAGGATAAAATGTATATTAAACATACACACAACTGTTGTGTCTCCCAACACAGCATGTCATTTCCTATCAATATTGCAAAAACATCCGTGCTGTAACCAAAAAAAAAGGATTTTGTTTGTTTTTTTTGCCGGAGGAACAATAATATCAAGAGAAAGTACGCATAGATGCGGGTTAAATCTATATAAAGAAAGCGAAATTTGATGTTATACAAAAACGCAGATTTGTATGTGGCATATCAGATATCTAAGAACTTTTTCCTTGCTAATAGTACAAAGAAATGCAGGCATTTGTTGTGTCTGCTGAAACTTGTAAAGTTAAAATTTAATTCATTTCACTATCAAACACATTTAGTAGTACTTTGCACAATTAAAATTCATGGCTTTGGTGCAGTATCTGCCGCTGGCCTTTTGTATGTGCCAATTTTCATAATATATATATTGATGTTATGTGTACAAATGATTTTCACGAGATCAGTAATGCTCAAGGTGTTTAGTAAAACATCTCCAATTAATATATCAACAACAATATCAAAATTCTGTTTTAATAGGTCGACGCTGAACGAGAAGAACATTTTAATTGCATCGCAGTTTTATACCTTTTTTATTTATAAAACTGGAACTACTCCTAACTGGATCTAGTGTAGAAAAAAATAGTACTCCAAACTAGTTTTAAATAAATGGCTTTTAAATACAACCCAAGTCATTGGCCACTGAAACTCAACGGGACAGATACAGAAAAATATAATTTCAAAAAATGATGCTTTAAAGAGTAATAGAACTAACAGAAGATTAAAGATATGAAAATTAATACAATGAAACCTAAATAAACTTCCACGATAATGCTGATGTGTTTACTATCCCGGTAAAACTGCGGCGTTTACGAAATTGACATTAAACCTTTCTAAACTCTAAAATATACGGCATGCTCTCAACAAACCGTGATATTATGTTTATTTCAGTAATACTGATAAGACTTCATATTTTGGGTTTACTGCCAAACAATTTTAAGGGTTTATGAAGTGTGATACTTAAAAGAGTTCACCTGTACTCTAATTTCATATTTTAAACGAAGTGTGATCAACGAAAATAGTATAAACCTGTGAAAAATACATAATTTATAGCAATTTCCCTTAAAATGGTTGCATGAATCTTTGAGAATTTTGTCTCGATTTAAGTAAACATTATTAGACTCGTAAACAGTTTTAGAAATAAAGTCATCTAGTCAACATAAGCTGGTTTAGTCACTGACTCCATCCTATTTGCTCATAAGCTCAGCACGCTATTGGCTCATATATCAAAATCATAATATTCTTCTTGTTTGATATTTCTCCTTCATATTAATTTTCTTTCCATAGATCCTTCCGTAAGATAAAAACTTCCTTCCCGTCAAACAGTTCCATTCTTATTTTGTCGAAAATATATCGTTCATCTCGAATCAAGCTTAGTGAATATGCATACATCAATATCTACCACACACGCATGCTGATTACTATCTACCCACGTGCCTGCCAGTCGCGTGATCGAAAGAAACTTTGCTTTAGATGCAATTTATCGATAAGAAAACTGCACAGGTATTTCTAAAGCATTATTTATACAGCTTACACGGGTCGTCTGCAGCAGCAGCATTTGATTCATAATTCATGTCGAAGATTTTCGTGATAATGTTGATCGAAAATACTGCGTTGTGATACCATACGAAGTTCACTCTTTTTGCTAGAGAGAAACTGCCTCAAGTCTACACCCTAACTTCACTGCACTGTCTGTCTGTAAGAGTATTCTGATGGTGATATAGTTGCCATTTCCATTCTACATTGTGCGCATTAACATTTCTTTCATATTACACCAACATTATTCAACATATTCTATTTCTACATTCTCATTTCAACAGACTTTCTCTCTGTCAAGTGCAACGTCAGCAAAACTCATATAATTGCCTTCTCATCATTCGAAGCGAATAATGCCTCAATAACCTTTGTTCACCCAAAATGCTAGAGAATATTGAATATTTTAGGTGTATATCATCCCAGAATGTTCCAGCGTTTCCTCTTTCACTTAAGGCTCAATAACATTGGCGTTTTTTGATTGCAACCTCTTCTTTTTTGTTCACTTTGTGTAATTAGAATGAATTTGAAACGGTTTAATGATTTTTCCTTTCTCTGGGAAAATTTAATATTAATCTTTCCGGGTAGCAGATGTGCTATGTGCTCCAACAAAAAATAATATATACATCGCATAATTTTCTTTTGGTGAAATTTTTTAAAACGAAATAAGAGTATAATAACTACATATAAATAACCTGTATATACTTAACTTTATTATTTTTAATATTAACTTGAATTGTTTGAGGATTATACATATTTGATGGAAATAACAGCTCATGCATGCATCTGAGTTTTAACTACTTCTTCGACTCTACTCTCTTCTCGCGTAGGCACAATACAAGGCTAATATATTAGATGGAAGGGAGTCTATAACTTAGAATTCTTTAACCGAATAACTTTTTTGGTTCTTTCTGTTCCCCTTGCTTAACTTTGGTCTTGAAAAAAGTATGGCATATTATTTCTCAAGTTTTCACTTGTTCCGTTCTTCCGTATTCTATTTCTCCTTGATATTTCGTTTGTCTGCCCACTAAAATTTCACTTTTCTCGACAGTCCTTTAAATGGAGCCATAAATGCCTCCCAGGGGGTTTCTCTCCTATTGCTCTTTTCTTATAATGTGTGTATACATTTTTGAGTTGTGCTTCTTCTTCTGCTGCTGCCTTTCATCATTTATTAGTTCTGAAAAACCGAGTGCCAAGAGTAGAAAAGGCTGTTCATTTAATGGGATAAAGCCAGCTGAACCTTTGCGATGAACAAAACAAGTGTACAGTTGTAGATTGTAGATTCGCGTTGTTGGACCAGAGTGAAAAACGTGTAAGTAATGTATAGACTTTTTTCTTTGTGGTTTTATATGTACTGACATGTCGTTTTGTACGGTCTATAATCATTTTCAATAACTTTGCCTCTTGCTGGCAAGACATGCCTTGTCATAATTCTGTCAGGTATTTCTTGCTCTCTTTTCTCTAAGATAAAAAAGCTATAAGTATAGTTGAAAGTAAAGCATGCATGGAAGTATCTATGTATATCTGTAGCTTTTACAACACCCTCATTTCCCCCTCAAAACATGCCCTCATTGGAGAGGGTCCTTTCCAGCTGGCTGAATCCCTCCTGATCTTTGCTTTTTTTGGAATGAAATAAACTTTTTGCATAGTGAGAGTACTAAATGTATGTAGAATGTACATACAATAGGTGTATGAGTTCAAGTATTTGTGTGCATAACATATATACATACTATCTGGTAGTTTAAGTTTCAAAGGTAGTTTTATCCTGAAAACCAATACCGTATAGTATCCAGTGTATTCAGGTTTTCCTTGTATTCCAAAAGGTGAGAGGGTGATGAGCGTGGTGCAGATGAATATCTGTTGAGTATCAATTGAATAAATAAAGTTTCTTTCTTAAATTCCATGAAAAACTCTGCAAGTTTTTCGCTCACAGTTTTTCTTAGTACAGTGTATGTACACACATCACCGTGTGTATTTTATGCAACCTGGCGAGTATTTGCATTTTAGCTATTCCACAAATTACAAAATTATACTCTCATAGTCACATTAGAAAGTATAATGTGGAGTGAAATGCTTTAAAACGGAAGCCCTCCACGTTTTTGGAATATAAAGAAGTAAGAATACTTGCCACCACTTCTGCCACGGAACAGGAAGTAAGAGAAACTGAAGGATGTAATATTGTACATGTATAATATGCTCATGTTCACCCTTCTCCAAACACAGCCATATGCTTATCATAGATAGGATCAGCATACCTCCCCTGGTTTTCCTGCAAGTACAAACATTGCTTTTCCATGATTTTTTTTCTCTTGTGGAAAAGTGGAAAATAAAGATGCGTACAATATTTCTTACATTCAATATTCATGAAAGTGGGTAGGAGGAAAGGTAAACAAACGATTGTTGTAGATGTGTATGTGCCTATTCCATTCCAAAAAGTACACATTATACGGCCAGTAATATTAAAATTGCAGCACTCGACTAGATAAGGCTTCTTGCATACATACAACTGAACTGAACTTTTGTTTCCTCTTCTTATTCTACGTATTGAGCAAAACCTATGAACATTGCAGAGAATGCTACTAAGGTATAAATGCATTACATGTGAATATTATAAAAAACGGAGGAAAACAAATGGAGTTTTTTGCCTGTGTTTACAGAAAAAAGTTGATTTTCTCTATTTTTCTCCTCTTCCTAATATACCGCCTACCTATACGTTCTACTCATATTCCTTCTGAACAACCCCATCAGTTTCTCTGTTTCATTATTGGATTACGTACAATATGTGCATGGTTGAAAACATCCAACTTGAAAAGTTGCTTCGTGCGAGGAAAAAAGTATTTTATTCTGTGTGAAACAAGAAAAGTGAAATATATTTTTATTCGTATCTGCTCTTGTGTACACACAAAAAGTAAAAAACTTTAGAAAGCTTAGCCAACCGCACACAACATAGTTGAGAAAATTTGCTTTGTTTTTCCTCACTCTTGTCTCTCTCTGCGTGTTGTGCATGTACTACTTTTTGTCACTTTAGTTAACTGCAAACTGAGGAGAGAGAGAAAGAGGTAGAATAGCAATAAGAAAATGTGATAAAAAGTACAGAATCTTTTCTCAGCAGTTTACATAAGAACAACTTTGCAGTTTTCGTTTTGAAAAAAAAATTCTTTCATTTTTCATTTTGGAACAGAGGCATAGTGTCTGTCTTCTCAAATAGCAATGATGAGCGGCTTCCTGTTTAAGCCTACAGATTTATCTAGATGACATTAAAGTGTACGATGAGTATACTGTAGGAATTTATTTTGTTTGTTTTTTTACAATTTATTTTCATTCTTAACTTCAGAGATAATATTGGCATCGAATATAAAACTATTGTTTTTCTTAAGCAGCTCATATTTAATTTCACGTTTTTTATGATCTCCTTACTCGTTTCCACTGAACTGTATAGTGACCTTCAAGAGTTCTCGTGAATAATAGTGTAGCTTTCACATCATATAAATATCAAAGGTGTGGATGATCATTGCTCACTTGACGTAGCAGCAGTTAATAAGGAAAATGTTTTCCAAAAAAGCATCATAGCATAATAGTCATTTTCGCTTCCACAAATATTTTGATAAAGCACACAACGCCAAACAAAACGTAATATCTTCAAGACATTATATGTGCCCTCATGCGGAATCAAAGTTGACAAAGGCAGCGGTATAGTGTGAAGCTTTATGCTGAGATGAGATTTTTGAATAAAAAAATATATTATATATGTGGGTGTGTTGGTATTTATAATATACTTTGTCACATCAATAGAGGCTCAGCTAGCAAACGCAAGTTTTTCCTACCTGTGTGACCCACATGGATGGTGATGATGGTGGTGTGAAAACAGTTTTTCCAATAAAAAGATGCTTCTTATATTTAACCAACTATGTAAAGCTCAAACAACAGCAGCAACTCCCACTCCACTTTTCTTCTACTTTTTTTCTTCCTTTTTTGAAAGAAGAAAACTTTTTTCTCTAGTTTTCAATATACTCCTCCCATCTCAAGTAAGTCTTTCACGAGCTTCCCACTTCCTTTAGCGATATCTCATTCCAGTCTGTCTCCTCCTGAAACCATTTCTACTCCGAAAAAAATTCTATTCGCTTTCAGTCCAGATTGACGGGTAAATATCAGAGGAGGAGGAGGAAAAAATTGCTTGGGAAGAAGTTTAGAAAGAACTGTGAAGAAAATGAAACCAAACCAATATTGAATATCGCATTTTACAAGAAAATATATCAAGTAACCACACGAAATCATTATCCATTCTACACATGAAACTATGTATAGTATGGACGCAAAAAAAAGTATGAGGATTTTTTTCCAGTACAATTTATGTTTATTCTAGTGTTTGGCTGTGATAATAGTAGTGGTGGCATGGCAGGCTAGTTTTTTCTGAAAGGTTTATTCAACTAACGTAAATTTTATCATTTGTAAATATATGCGTGTATACGGGTGGTGGGTGGTGGAAGAGCAAAGCAATCTTTTTTCCGATTCCAGAGCCAAGAAAATGTTGTCAAGTTGAAAAAAAGAAAACTCCTGTTTGTTGCCTCTCTCTTTCTTTCGTTGTTCACCCAGTCTGTATACCACAGCCATTATTCGTGTTTTGAAATACCTGACCCATGAAATAAAAAGATGAATTTCCTGCTGCTTTATTTTTTCTTGTTCGCCTTTTTTGCACCCAGTAGAAAGGAAGCGAAAAATAAATATCTTAACAGAATGTAAAAGTCTTCTGCTTCTTCATGGCAGTAGTAAATACATGTTATTTCTGAATGAAGCAAGATGCACAAGCAAAGAGAAACACAAGGCATTCTCACAAACATTTATATACTTTTTAGGGAAAAAAGACTTTCAACATAAATTGGAAAGAAAGAGGAGTCGAGGAGTAAGCTGTGGGGAAATGAATGAAAGAGAAAAGGGAGCTATATTGCTAAAAGGAGTGAGCACTGGAATTTTCGGTCTTTCTTCTTTTTTTTCCCTTTCACACACAAAAAAATAAAAACATGCACGCGTGCATCTTGTACGAACATCACACGGAAGGCGTACATAGTTGGAAGAAAAGAAAGAGAAAAAAATTCGCAATAATTGACTTTCCTCATGCGATTTCACTTGGCATACGAAAGGCTCCCTGACGAAAGAAAAAAATGTAACACAAAACAGTGTATTGCGTTATTCTCTCATTCGCACACAAAAAACAAACCATATAGAGAAGCAGACAAGCCACACAACCACCTACTTTCTCAGCATAATCTATACCTCCACATGAGATTCGTTCCACTTACATCTCACATTACATCACATTACGAACTTCATTCCTTGCTTATATTACTGTCTTTTTGAAATTCATATTGAAAGCTTAACGAAGGCTGAGAAAATTTCCAAATAGTAGAGCACACGCAAATATTGCGTATTATTCTCATGGTGTGAACGAGTAAAGAGTAAATGTCTTTCTCTTTTCTCTCTACACACTTACAATTTTCTACGTACGTACGTACATATTGTGTATAATATAAAAGTAATACATATGAAAACGTGCATTGGTTGATATTACTAAGATGGCATCCGATCTATCGCAGATTCTTGTTGCTTCTTTATACATTATAGGGTTTCTTCTTGACTGTCTACTTTTCTGTTTCACTTCCACTTTTCCTCACACGAAACTCTTTTTTCTTTTCCTTATATTTAACCTAGTTGTTGGTATTCATGTGTAGGTGTACAATTAAGTTTTTATACATGTATTGCATTTGTATATGTTTGTACATATTATTGAGTGGTGAAGGAGGGTATCTAGTAGTAAGACGGCTTATCGTAGTAGTTTTGCAAACAAAAGGAGGCAACTGGCAAGGAATATGTATTATGAAACCAAATTCTCAAGCCCATTGCCAGGAGCACTAATATGTAAATGTGGTGTACTAAGATAAATTTCTAGTATTCTACTACGACAATTTCAAGAGAGGAAACTTGAGTACTTTTTCGCGCTGCAGTGGGAAAAAAGAGGAATGGAAAAATAATATAATACAGATTGTGGATTTTGTAGATATGTTATATATACATACATACACAACAACACTATCTCGGTAATCCAATGCTTTGATTTCAGTTTAATGCTGGAAAAGATTCTTTAGCTGTTTAGAATTTGTGTTTGGTTACATGTATAAATAGTAAATTGGCATTACGCATGGTTTGCTTCGTGAATTGGTATGGCATGAGCAGTTGTTTTTGTGTACTATTCTATTTCGTTGTTTGCTCATCCAGTTTTATTCAGCATATTGTGGCTGGGAGGTCGTGTACTTGCTCACTCGCTCACCTCTTTTCGTATCTGTGTAACTCCAGGAGAGAGAATTGGGAAAGCATTTTTGCTGAAAAATATGTATAAAAGTGGCATCACAAAAAGTTATGAGGTTAGCCGAAAGTGTATTTAGTGATAGGTATTTGCGGATCTACCCCAAAGTTTCAGTTACTTGCAGGACAAAATCATGCTATAACATTTCTTTTCGTTGTACTTTACTTCTATATAGTTGTTTGAATTTACGGTTGGAATATTGAATTTTTAGCCTTTGACATTTCGTTTAGTTTAACCATCACACCATATCTTGATTTCAGTATGTAACAACATTTTTATTTCTACTACAGATTATTAACTCAGACGCATTGGTGGGTTGGTCAAAAACTACAGATTGTAGGTAGCACTTAATTAATCAGTGGTTGGTAAAGGTGTACTTGAGATTAAGAAGTTCTAGTCAATTTTGACGATTTTGCCCAGGTCGAATAACGTTCAATTTTTGGTGTATTAAATCTAGTGATTATCATTTATATTCAGTGTGTTAGTCCAACATGCATCGTAAATCAGTATACTTGTACAGTTATCGTAGGCATGTCATGTCACATAGTAGAAATATCTAATGTCAATATTTTACAGTAACGGAGAAAGTTCCACCTGTGTACACATGTTTCGGATAAACATTAAAGTTGGCACAGTTAAGGTTGAACTGCAGAACAAATAAATAAATAATTATAATGCACAACTTGCAAATATTTAGGTATATTATTCTTAACATGATTGCTATAAAACAAAGAAATTATAAATAGAGCGGTTCGTTGTGCAAAGCTAATAAATTATCTTGAGAGAAATCACTTGTTTTATATGTTTCCGTTCCAAAAGGATGAAATGATTATGCATGCATAATACAGAACCGATTGAGATGGATGACTGGAGCGACAACGATACGCATAGGAAATTTAATGCTTAACAAGTTACACAAGCATAAAACCCTCTCTCTTTTGTTTTATCTTCCATCTGAACTACTTGAACAATTTTGAATTGACAAAACTATAAAAGATAGTCCAGTGTAGCAGGAAATTAGAGTGAAGTAAATTATATTGCATGTAATGCATATCAAGCAATCTTTGATGCGTGCCCGTGCCATGTATAGTGTTTGTAGTGTCGGAGCAAAAAGCTTCACAATATGCTTTTCTCCACACCCCATAATCACGCCTACTTATCACTGCCGATTCATTGACTTTGTCAGTTCTTGAATTTATATGCATCCTATAATACCATAAACTTTCACACCATCTACATAGCAGTTTTCACTCCTTATATATCTAGAGTAAGAAGTATGCTGAAACCAGAACAGATCGCGATCGTTCGCCGCACTTTTACTTTAACTGTTCGTGTTCAGTAGAGCATGTTTACAATATTGAATATCAGCAACACGTTTTTATTAGCTATAGTGAATGGATTCATTAACATTTACATATTTATTGTTATACATCTTTAAACACTTTATCTTGTATTGCAACATGCAAACATTTTTGAAGCACAGCCTTAGAAAAATCTTGGAAACGGTGAAAGGTTTTCCTTTTGGATAAATGAAATAGTTTTTTGTGGAGAGAAGAAATGGAATAACTATCCATTTTGTGTGATCATGCAATGTTTTATTTCTCTCAAGTTCTCTCTCGCGAGTAATATACCATGTGGCATTTTCTCCTCCCTCATACAGCATGCAATGGCCCATTTGTATGCAAGTCTCATTCTGATCCTGAAAAGGTGAACAAGTTGAATGGACCGAAGGAACGTCCATCGTTCTCCTAAAAGCACATACTTTAGCCATACTGTAAGGTGTCTGCACATAAATATATAAAAGGAATGAAGAAAGATGCAAACTTAAATCCTTGTGGATGTTTGGATATGTGAGTGCATACTCGTATTTTTGTCAAGTGAACTTGTTTCTTTTTACTTTCCCATTACAATGTACACTTTAGAACGACCGACCATGTATCCAAGATAAAGAGAAAAGGAGATCTGTCTGATGTATTTATGTATGGGTATATAAATTGTGCTCACAACATTCAAAATTCACATTTTACCTATGTTGTTTTACACAAAAGAATGAGAGAAGGAGCAAAGAGTGAAAAGGGGAAAAAAGGAGAGCCTTGTGTGTAGTTTGTAGTTTATAGTTTGTGGTAGCATTTTACTAATGGAGAATCAAATTGACAAACGAGTGGAACAAGATTTATACTTCCTGTAGAATTATTGCCTTGCTCACTTGTTCCCTGTGTACTGCCCTCCTTCTTTTTTCCATTATTATACTTTGTCGGTTTCACTGTACTTTTCTGCATACATGAGTGCTGTAATGGAGCAACCAAAGTACCTATACATAGCTTAGCAGTCGCCGTCGTCGACGTCGGGATATTTTCAAGAGAGTTGAATGGACAAATCCGTTTTTATTCTTTGTACAAGGAGTAAGAAAAGAACCTTACTTAATCCATACAAAAGCAAACGGCAATATGCTTTTTTATACGCTAGGACTTTTCACATACCTACTAACACACACACAAACGACCATCCTTTCATTGTACGACGAAATTCGTGCACATAAAAAAACACGTTCGTGCTGAGATTCATTTCGCCATTTTAGTTTTAAGAGGCAAAAGATAAGATTTAGAGATTTTTTCAAGCGTCGCAATTTGGATAAAATGAAAGAGAAAAGAGGTGGAAAGCGAGATGGGCAATAGAATAAACGAATATAAATACAAATTGCACTTTGCCCCCATGCGCTTCTGTAAATACTTTTCTGCTTTAATTGCCTGAGCTATCTATTCTTATACATATTTAGTGTACATTTATTTTACTGTGTGTACGATATTACGATTTCTTTATTGTTGAAAGTCCCGTTATCTTGTAATTTATATATACCAGTTGCGTAAAAGGGTATATGCAGATGAGAGAACGATTAAAAGAAACGGTAACGATCGTATAAGTTTGTTGTTGAAGCTGGTAATGGATTAACTTCTTGATGCTATGTGCACATACGACTACGACTAGCCCATCTAAACACTCTTGCCTGCAGCAGATTTTCTCGACGATGAAAGCAATCTTGGTTAAGTAATTCATCCCATTTAAAAACATATATTGAATTTCCCTTTATAAGTAGGCATACATGTTTTCTTTTCATGGGATGTTGTTAAGTATTGGACTCTACAGGTCAGACGAGGGTTCACAATTTTGCTTTGTCACTATTTTGTACATGGCATGACAAGTAACATTGCAAGGCTTCTAGAAAGCATTTTTAAAATGGCAATCTTTGATCTATTGTATAGTCAAAGGAGCGAAAGTGAGCTAGTTTGTGAGACTGACATGTCTTTTGTCCAATATGCGCCCGTCTGTCTACGTCTTAACAATAACTCATTTTTCAATGTTTGAACCGACAATTTCCAACAACATAAATTTTTCATTGATTTTGTCAAGTAGTGCCAATTCAATGGTAAAAAATTTATCCTATTTCATCTTAGATGCTGAGTAACTCTTAGACTTTTAAACAGACTATACCGTAAAATCGCCTGCCAAATTATTTTGGAATGCAGTGTAAAACATAACCCTTCAGGCTTCTTCAGAGAAAGTGGATTCTTTCTCTTTTTGTTGAGGCCTAGTCACATCATGTGAAAGGTTTCTTTAGATTTATAAAACCAAATGCTTTTGATCTACTTTGCAAATTTGATACAAATTTGCACACTAAAATTAGAAAGAAGTAAACTTCAGACGTCAGCTAGTATGACATTTTATCTGATGTAGATTATTCATTAAAGCCTTACTATTAGTCTAAACTACTACATTAAGTTTAATAAAATTTAATGATGTCGTAAACAGGCACTTTGCTTCACACAAAACCATTCCAGGTGAATTATTTATGATTAGACTATGCATGCACATATTACACTACATTAAATGACGGGTGACAGAAAAGTCACAATCAGGACGTGAAGAGACGGCTGACATTTCTAGACGCTACTTCAACCTGTAGGAATTGAAAATTTTATGATATGATGAGTTATTCATTTTTTAGAGGTATGATAATGTAAAGTGTTATTTATGAGTTTATGCCAAATTTCGAAGGGAAGTTTTTACCGAGGACTGGCATCTTTAGTATAAAATTCAAATTACTCACCGCAAAAGCTAGATTCTGTGATTTATTTTAACTTTTAAAAATAAATATTCCTACAGGCAACAACTTTTCTTCATTTCTCTTAAACCGGTACAGAGTCAGTACCTATGAGTCAGTCATACAAACATATTTTCCCAATAAAATGAAACGAATCAAAAACAATCGAATCATTTGAAACACACAGGATTTAAACTCATTCGAGTAGCTTCCATATAACAGCACAACCAACCTTACATATATGTATATTATATACTTCATTCCTCTTGAATGGCATGAAAGGTGTAGGTAACTTTAGGATTTCAACTATTTCGAGTAGTCCAAAGCTGCATTGCTTTTTCCGGTCTGCTAGATATTCATGACAAGATCCCAAGTGATTCGCAATTCGTGATGTATTGAACGCTTCTGATTTCTCAAATCTCTAAAATATCGATTGTTTTCTTCTCTCCACGATGGACATCGGAGAGCTTAGAAATAGATTCAGTAACCCTGCCACGTTTCCTATCCCTACCATTTCGCACACTTTACATTCTACGATGCCTCACTCCCAAAAACATGTACATCTTCCCTATACAAAATTAGTTTTGAGCCGGATATCTATAAAAAACCGAGGATATTTTGATCTCTCCAGGAATTCACGATTATATCAGACAGTGTAAACCCATTCAAAGCATGTGTTGTGTGAGCCTATTGTATTCGTATTACTTTTTACTTGTTGTTGTACAACGAAACGTAAAGCTCATAAAGGCAAACGCCCGTACGATGAGTTTTCTTTTCCCATCCCCTCCTACACATGTTCATGGATTGGTAGACAGCTACCATCTCTCTGTAAAGTCCTTTGTAGAGTTGCAACAGCAATTAATTGGAAATGAGCTGAATGTGTTTTTGCTTAGAACTAGGATCTAAAGTGAGCTCTTCCACTCAAAGTCCGTTTGTTTAGCTGTTCAGGGATTCTAGAGCGCTTTGAAAAGCTGTACTAGCATCAGGGCAAGTGGCGAAGCTGCATTTACGTTTTAGTGAATAAAATGCCATGTGTATGGACTTTGGATACAATAAAAAATCAACTATTTGCGTTTAGTCTAGTCCATATACCTAAGTTGCAGTTCACTCACACAGAGTATACTGATACATATACATTTACATTACATAACTAACTACGCTTCTAAGAGATCGATACACACTTTTGATAGAATTATGATACTATTCTTAGACATACAAACATTCAGCTTCTACTAGAGAATTCTGTTAGTAGCATATTACGATGATGTGTTTAAGAAGGGGAAAACAAAGGGAAAAAATGTTTAGAAATGTAGAATGTTTAGCTAAAACTTGATTTTTATCATGAGGTTAACAACAAACAAAATAATATAATATTTGTTAGAAGAGTACTTACATTTGTGAAACCGGTAAATTTGCACAGACTTACAGACAATCAAGGGAAAGTCTTTATTTTTGCTTCAGCACGCGGAACAATGCACACACTTTGAATTGTTCCTACTTGTAATCGTTTGACCATAGCATTGTAAGAATATGTTTTCCAACTTCTGGCAACACAATGCAAGTGCCTTTCAGTTTTGTCACTTTGGCACTTGTTGTGCCATTGGTGGTGGTAGAATGGCTTAGTATAACCAGTAAATTCTACAAACACGGGCCCTTTCCCTAGATAAATTATAGCACCTGGGCGGTGCCTACCTATAACTCGTCTATGTCAAGTATACATTTAACTGGTCTCTGTTATACAAAAAGTTTAGGTCGTATATATTCTTTCGACTGGATTCATTATTTCTATTATCTGTTCGGAGATGTCTGTTATGTAGCAAGTCGATTGTGCTCGAGGGGAAGTACTTTTGTAATGTATATATATACCCGGCCAGGCCAAAGGTCTCTCACTTTTGGATAGCCGAGCACATAGTTGATGGGATCATACATTATTGATAGATAAAAAACAGCTCATTCTGCTAGCTTTCGCCTGTCTCATACTTTAAATCTCTGTTACTTCCTTTAAAAGGCTAAAGTGAAGCATGACGATCAAACTCTAAAAATGCACAAATAACATTTTAATGTAACAGTTCAGTTGCTCCATGATTCATGTTGCGAACTTTTTGTTACCGGACAAAAGAACATGTGTGTAACATATATTTGGTGTTGTTATTTCTATTTTGCGATCCATGTCATATCATACAGTAGTTTTTTTCTACTTCCGCTCACAAATTATATAAATATCTAACGAATAGTATGGTGCAGATTGTCGCAAAATGTACTCATTTTCTGTGTGGTAGCTTGCCCCTTTTTTGTAGATGTAGGAACCTGGCGGTGGATGTGTGAGAACACACGAGGTTACCACACAACCTCTCTCTCAGCTTGGCATCGTGCTCCGCAATCTACACTACTACTTCTTTTTCGATTGCTCATTCAGTTCCATTTGGTGCCAATTGACGCCCTCTTGGTCCAGCACTGAATGAGTTGGCTATCTACACTCTACTCTTCACTTGCTCTGTGACTCTCCTACTGAACAGAAGCTTTTCCTTCAAGTTAAAGGTCTTGTCGTAGATTTTCTGGCTATTTTACTAGCCCAATAATTTAGTTTACAGTTTAATTGAAGATTTGTTAGTAGTTTTAAGTTTAAAGGTTAAATAAAGTGGCCTATAATTTTCTAGAATAACTGAAGTTCTCGTGAGTTGTTTTCTGCATTTTAATTTACTCTTTGTCCTGTGAAACGAACATACTGCAATTTTTCTGACTCATACTGAGGAGTGGGCGTTTTGTTTGAAGGCGTTGATATTAGATTTCATCTGTCATATTTCGAAATCGTCCCATTCTCAACACAGATCATGCATCTAACAAGCAAAATATATTCAAGTTGAAATACTTGAGCATTTCTGGTTGAACATAACCTATCAACTATTTTTGGAAGTACCAACAGCTCACCGTAAATTGGCAGCGATCAAGCCGTCATGAGAGAGCGTACGATTGCCTTAGGACTTGTCAGGCATCCATAAATATGGTAATATAATTTTAGCTTTGTCTCCATCTCCTGTTTGAAAGTGTCAAAGTCATAGATAATACATAAATAGAACATTACCGTTTTCGATTTTGTTGTGTGGAGCAGAGTTAGGAGAGCACTTTGCTCACATAAGATTAATGGTGAAAAAGCCACTGAATCCTCTAAATACCTGTGATTTAACTAGTGAGCTTAAGATGTATGCTAGTTCCTCCGTGATGACATTTTCCTTTCTTCCTAATATTACACGTCTTCCGCCCACAAACGACAACTATTTGAGTAGGAGGCTTTACTTTCACTTTTTCTTCATAATGGCTCTATGTTCACTTAACTCAGTTAGTATCGTGCGACCACAAACCACCTACCAAAAACCTGATTGTTACTGGACATGTGATGTATAAATAAAGGAAACTCATGCTGACATGAGCACACCTAAATCCAGTTGATGTCAATGTGCTAGCGTCAATCATAGCAAATCTTCGTTAAGACGATACGCCTTTCTGATTCGTCTCATTTTATTTGAAACGAAGGAAGGCTAACGGTAGAATAAATCTTCCGATGCTGTTGTACGCTTTTTATTCCGTAATCCTCCGATTTATACTAGATATACACAGCACTACATATAGTGCGTCCATAAATATTAATTAATTTTATCGCTTTCCATTTCCGAATTTTTCAGGTATGTATATATAGTATCTTCCATTTAATATAGAGTAACAGTGAGTATCTTAAGTTATCATTTTAAAATGACTAAACTGTAAACCGGGAAAGAGATGAAATTTCCTGTAATAAGTTTATTTCAGAATGAAAATACTTTACTTACTGGTTCTAGGTGAGTTACGTTTCCGTTTTCAACTTAGCAAACGCATTTGTCCGGATGTTCATTATCTTGAAAAATATAAGACAGTAAATACCGGCCTTTGCTCTTTACCGCACCACGAGGAAAGAGAAATTTCTTTTCTTTAAAAGTTATGAAGTTTCTACTGAAAGAAAGGTAAAATGTGGTTTTTCCTTTTGTACTTTGTAGACATTTTGTACGCGCATGTAACAGGCACAAAAAATGTATTTCTTTTTTCAACATGCAAAAAGTAAGTACAGAGTACAGTCGGAACAAAGTCTTGGAAAGCCATTACCTTTCATTCAAATTGTACTGAATTTATCACGTTTTAGTTTTCTTCGCTTTCTTTACATACTAGCGGTGTACTTTACGATTACCTGGAAAGAGAAAGTAAGCTTTTCAGACAAAATACTTAATATATAACACTACAAACTTCCTGCTTTCAACGTACCTACAACATGCTTGCATACTTACAAGGCGATCATAATGTATTTTCTTTCATTCCTTTGGATTTTCGTATGAACTGTTGTGTGCTCTACGCTAAGGCTAGAGTCAAAGATAAAGCAGTTGTACTGCCGATTGTATTACAGATCTAAATAGAGGAAAAAACGTATGTTTCTTTTTTACAATTCCTTTCTGCAATTCTTTGTCTTTTTTTTCTAACTGAAGATTCAGTTGCAAGTCATACCCACAAAAGGAGGGGAAAATACCTTCAGGTGGTAGTGAAGGTATGTGCAACGTAACGTACCATCAAAAGTACACTAGCAAACAGAAACTGTCAGAACAAATGAATTCATGGTTGGTGACTTGACTAGACTTACTAACAAGGGTAAAAAACGTCATTTCGGTTGTTCGTGAATTCGGGTTGAACGCATGAGTCTCTTTTATTCAGATGTACAAATTGTTCATACGTCCATGTCCATAGACAAGAGTACGTCAAAAGTAACATTTTGTAGGACTATTTCCTTGTCCTCTATTGAGGGTGGTTGTTTTTATCAAAACGAAAAAAGGTTTTACTTTCTACCATTTTGAAGCTTTTGTGTGCCACGTGAAGTGGCAAATAGAGTTTCTTGGCTCTTGCTGCAAGTTGTTAAAATTAGTGGCGTACATTTTCTATGCCCATATAAAGGATCCAAAAATGTGAAAACAGCCTCTTATTCTACTTTTAGTACTTTCGGTCAGTTTTCAACTTTTTTCATAATAAGATCACCTTTAATTTCTTTTCAACACAAAAACGGTTTCCCTCAACCGCATCAACATTTTCTTTAGCTTGTTGGACGTAAATTTGCAAAATAATCAACCGTTAAATATATCCGAAATACATGCAGCAGCTTATTCCGTTAAAACCTTTGATTTTGAGACTTTCATATTTTATCTGTTACAATTCGGTGTAAAAAATACACCATTCGTCGATAACTTTAATTCAGTAAATATGTCTCAATAAGCATATCATATTAACTGAAAACGGAAGCTTATATAGTTTTGCTAGCACTTTGCACACAACATTTTGTACTTTTTAATTTTAGGGCTATTTCCCCCTGAAATATTTCATATGATGGCCATTCAGGCTAACTTGATATTTAAAATGATGAGCTTTCTCCACATGCGTGAAATTTACCTAATGCATTTTCCTTTTTTTACCCTTTCTCATTTCTTGCCCGGTTTCTGGTAATATACATGAGCACACACAGTTTTTTTATAAATATACCAACCCGACCATATCCATCCTTCTTCCAAGTAAGATTTCAACTTTTCTTCCATCCATTATTTTCCTGTGCAGGTGGAAACTTTTTAAAACTCATATTATACAGTGTTGGGGATGGCTAAAAAATTTCGGTATCGGTATCGTTCTCGGTATTGCCCTCAAATTGTCTGCGGTATCGTTATCGTTCTCGGTATTGCATACAAGTAACTCTTCGGTATCGTTATCGTTTTCGTTATTCAGTTTAAAACGATTTCGGTACCGGTAGCGTTATCGTTATT
>JAQFXM010001474.1:0-31900 GCA_034693345.1 Entomobrya multifasciata | reverse complement strand
TCTCAATCGAAGTAACAACCTGGTGCATGTAGAATGTAGATTGGGTTTTTATAGGCATACATGAAATTCACATTTTCCAAATAATGAGGCTTAAAGTCCGAAATGGGGCGTTCTTTTGGTTAATGTTACTTTGTTTGGGTTTCTCTTGTTGACAAAATGCAGTTGATTAAGATTTCAAAGTCAAAAGTTGTTTGCATTTTTTGAGTAAGGGATGACAAATTAAGGTGAGTAGTGGATATTACACAGACAGCAACTTCACACAGAGGTTAATTTATTACCTGCGGCTACTTGCGCAGCAAGATACATCAATAGAAAATTTATATGATCTGATGATATCATGTCCAAAATCCACATCAACAAAACACACCTTTCTTTTCTTATGCTCAGCTCAGGTCAGCAAAAGAATGGGTTTCAGTAGACAAAATTACAGTTGCCCGTTATTGTGTTTTCTGGCGTCGTCGGATCGTTTGCATTAGATCGATTTTATTCGAAACTGAAGCTGTCGCATAAATCTGTAGTTAGCAGTAAAACATGGGGATTGCCACTTGATGACGATGATCCATGAGCAGTTTTATCTGTTTTGATATTCGTCTCGCAGTTTACACTTTGAGTTGTTGCCTATTCGATTTGTGGAACGGGGTTTGGCTGTATTTATTGCATAAAATGCATTTTATTAGGATGACCTTCTAAAATAACATCCTTCTCACCTGCCAGAGGTGTTAGTGAGCGCACACAAATACATACCATGAATCTCCTATCTTGAGCTAATATGAAGATGATGACATGATTCATGGAAGAATGAAGTATAAGCATTATACTCTCATTCTTCCATGGACATGATTGTTATAAAAAATTTACCTAAAAGTCTGATTAGATAACTATCTAACTCAAATACACATGCCAGAGTTTTCACCGACGTCATATTGCATTTAACTCATTTTCACAAGCAGTATCAGTGATGTGGGATGGGAAATAGCATCATCACATCACCCGTAACCTTACGGCCAAAGAATTGTGCTCAATATTGATAAGCTTTAACTTCAGTTTATTTGCCAGTGGCTGGTTCTTGACTCCTGTCCATTTCAATTTATGCGAGTGCATGAAAAACTGCATTCGGAGACTTCAGTGAGATTCTTTATCATTAATCATCAAAGCCACATGAAAAAATAGCGATATCACATATTTTCTTGTGCATGCTGAAATGTCAAAACACTACTGCTATAAAAATGTTTTGATAGTAGTTGGTTTCTGCCTGCGCTCTGCAGTTTACGCACAAAACAATCATGAAAACATGACTTGTACAAGGGAAAAATTATAAAGCCCTGTGGTTTAGATATCAAATCTGTCGCATTTGTGGCGACACGGGGAAAATGATGAGCAAAAAAATGGTCATGATGTGGGAAAGGTTTTTCTTAGTATTTTTTCATCTAAAATTGCTTATAGGATTGAACACTTTTATAGTTTTCTGTTTTCATAAGTAGGTAGAACAAGTAACGGCTCCAGTGGTGCGAAAATTCTTTTTTTCCTCTTATGTTTTAAATTTTTCTTTTTCATGTTTTTACCATGTATAGTAGAGCATGTACACACATAATAATATGTGTACTCACACTCACACATGCCTACCTTTAATCTATAAAATTAAATTCAAAAACTACTATAGTTGATGTAACTCTTTCTATTATACTTTGCTGGCAGACAGTTCAACTCCTTTTTTCGGTAGTATAGTATTTCTGTCTCGTGGTTTGGTTTTCATTGTTGTCTTGCACAGCAAAAGAAATTTTTGCAAGTAAGCAAAATTGATGCTACCTGTCTGCATGAAAAACGTATGAGCTTGTAAATCACATTTCTAATAAAAGTCTCGACATTTAATTCGTTATCAACCGTAAAATACGTAAGTGTGCATGTAAACAAAATTCATGTAGTGCGTAGGCACACAATAAATTGAAAACACTTCTTCTCCCATCAACCGGAAAAATCTTACTACACCACAACAACACATCTTTAAGAGAGCAGATGCACAAGACAATTAAACTCTTAAATCATTTTTTTTGCTGATCGCAGGATACACAAGTAGGATTTTGTATTATGTTAGAAAAGATTATAAGTGCAATTGATGCAACACAACGCAAACACAACTGTTCTAATCATTAGGGAGGAATATTTAGTTGAAAAAAAACTATGTTAAATATTTCCTGTGGGCCGTAGGGGAAACGATAAATCATGGTTTTTACCACAGTGGGACGAATCAGCATGGTCAATGGTTGATGCCCAGTCTAGTCAGTCTGCATTTTAAAATGTTAACTGATTTTTTTTGCTTTTTAATTCGTCATGTGAGATCGAGTAAACAGGATTAAATAGTTTGGCAGCAACCCAGTACACACTCCATTATGTCTGCATGGGTAGGGTTTAGGGTAGAATAAATTACCTGTGTGATAATTAGGTTTCTTTCAGTATATTGTGATGATGACTGATCATCGTGATCATGAGTGCGTATGACTATCTGGCCAAAAGGCATTTGGTTCTTGAATGCATTTCATCTACGCATTAATGCGTAAATCTGAAAGGTGCAATTTGCTTCTTCTCCGAAACTGTTTGTTATGCAGTTTTTTTCATAAGGAAGTTGCATTAAATAGGTCTTCAACGCAACGTTACCACGTGTAAACATGGGTTTTTTGCTTGCATCTGTCATATTCCGTAAGTTGAAGGTGTAATTTATGGGATACATGAGTACAAGAGGTAGAATTAATATCTTGTAGGGGATATTTCATACTCCTCGGAGATACTGGCGAAAAATATCCTGTAACAGACATGTCATCTTGATGAATTTACTGTGAGAGTGCACTGCACTTGGTGGTTGTGGGTAATACGATTTTCGTAAAGAAATGGTTTTATTGTTGATTGTAGTATCGGATGTATGTCAGGAAAATTAAACTGTCTATTTGAATATCATGTGCTTACTTCGATGCATTTCTAGGTGGCTGAAGCAGGGAAAAGTTTATAAAATAATCGAAATCCTTTTGATCATTATAATAAATTAAGCTTCTATAATCATAAAGCCGTGCCTGTCAGTTGTACTGACAGGCGAAGAAATAGGTAAATATTTAATGTGCCAACAATCGTTCATATATGGAGGATGTACATAATCGCAAGGCATATTTTACGGTTGCAATTTTAGGCATATCAAAATGATTTCATCCAGTAATAAAATTTGACTGTTGACCTGTAACTTCCAAATCTAAATTCTTGAATTTATTTTATGAATGTACAGAGACGCTTCACCTGCCGATCTGCTGAATACAACTATGTCACCCTGCAATGTCATCTGAGTCAAGAAGACAGAAGAACTGTAGCAAACACTGAATTTATTGACGCCACAGGGGTCGACTACTTTGAAAACTTGTGCCTTCAAGGAAATCAGACCTGTAAATCTAAGCGAACTTTTGCTGAACCACAAATTGGAGTACCGCAAGACAGAATCGCCCACTACGTTGGACTCCACTATTATGTCGATAAAGAGATGCAAACCTCTGGTTTGGCTGCTTGCAAACGAGCTTGTGAATCTGAAGATGAGTTCTTGTGCCGTTCCTTCCTCTTTAAGCCCCAAGCTTCTGGTACCACCTCGTCCATGTACAACTGCCAACTTTACCATCTTGACCATCACACACTCCCTGACGGACCTGCTACTTATTTGAACACTGAGCGACCACTTCTTGATAACGGTAGTCCATTAGGGCAGTATCAAGAGGGCATGTGCGATGATCACACCAAACAAGATAATGATATCACCCGCCCACCACCTTCCACACCTCAAGAAATGTTTGAAGAACTTAATCCTGGAACATTCAAGCCACCAATGGACGGAGAAGCTGACTGTGATCATACCGGCACTTGCTACGATGGTAAGGAAGATGAATGGTCATGATTGCTTTGATGTCATTATTTTCAGCGATGATTTTTAGATAAAAGAAACAACAAATTTTTCTACACATACATTTATAATGGCTTATATGATGAGAAAAAAATGCGAGCGTGACAAATTTCAAACACGTTTCAAAATGTGTCATATTTCAGTTCAAGTACAATGTAAGGACACCCGTATTGCTGTTCAAGTCAGAACTAACAAGGCTTTCAATGGAAGAATCTACGCCATGGGACGATCTGAAACTTGCAACGTTGACGTTATCGACTCTGATGTATTCCGTCTTGATCTAAGTCTTTCCGGTCAAGATTGTAACACGCAGTCTGTGGTAATTCCCATCACTCCAAATAAAGTAGAGAACCTATAGTAGTTACTCACTGTAGAATGCAATTTATCACACATCTTCGCATTTTGTAAATGTTGTCCTAACCAATATTCTTTTTTACTTGTCGCAATTTTTAGGGAGGTGTATACACCAACACTGTTGTTCTTCAGCATCATTCAGTGGTCATGACCAAGGCTGACAAAATTTACAAGGTGAAATGTACTTACGATATTAGCTCAAGAAACATCACATTCGGAATGATGCCCATTCGTGATCCCGACACCATTTCTATTACATCCGCTCCCGAGGCACCTCCACCAAAAATCAGAATTCTGGACGCTTTCTCCAAGGAAGTCGAAACTGTCCGCATTGGAGACCGTCTTACTTTCAGGATCGAAATTCCCAATAACAGTTCGTGGCTCTTATATCACGCTCTCATAAATATTTGCTTTGTTTCCTTTTGTCCTACCGACTATTTTTTATACAACTCATTCAAGCTATAACCCAGATCCCGACTAGGGTGTCACGTTAAAAATGTTAATGCATTGATCTGACTGAATGCTTTATGCAAAACTGATAGTACGAACGAGACAAGTGGATATTTCAATGCATTCAACATTTTAAGACGATCATTTTTTCGCATTGTCAAAGTTTACAAGCTTCACGGTTTTCTGGTTTTTGTCACGACTTGACACACTGGTCGGAAATCTGGATTAATTGGTTGATTCATTAGAAAACGCTGAATTTTTTATTTTGCTTCATATCTACAAAAAGATGCATGTAAATGCTACAAGCATTGTGTCGATTGTCGATTAGCGCTTGACGGGATGGGTTCTCATCTCTTTCTTTCAAATTCGCTCTGAATATTTATTCAAAAATGTGTCTTATATTCATGATGATAATGTATTCTATTGTCTATTCAATACACACAGCTCCCTATGGTATCTTCGCCCGAAGCTGTATTGCAATGGCCAAGGACTCACGATCCACATTTAACATCATTGATGACGAAGGGTATGGTGAAAACATTCTTAGAAACCTATTGTCAATCTTCAGAAAAGTGTTTCCCCAAATAATGATTTCTCGATTTACTCAGTGACTATAAATAAGATTACTGTTTTTTTTACAGATGTCCCGTTGAGCCAAGCATTTTCCCTAAATTCGAGCAAACCAACCAGTATTCATTGTTCGCCGAATATGAAGCTTTCCGATTTACTGAATCTTATGGAGTCATCTTCCAGTGCAACGTAAAATATTGTCTAGGACCATGCCCTGCGGTAAGTTTTATGTTCATATTGAGGACACAGTGTTAAACTTGATATAACAAAATGAATTTTTATAATGATTTCTCATTTTAATAATTAGGCCGAATGTACGCATAATCGCGAAGTATTCCCATCATACGGAAGAAGGAAGCGTCGTGCTGTCAGTGATGATGAAGCCAAGTCTCTTGTCAATGCCACCAACGCCGATCTTACTCTTAGCCAAGAAATTCTTGTACTGGACTTCAATGAAGAACTCCCAACCAACATGCCAAAATACAGTATGCCCAACAATGACCCCATGGACAACTCTATCGGAGGTGGATACGGAAGCGACTCTAAGTATGGCAGTGGTGGTTACGGAAGATCTCCATATGGCAGTGATTTCAACAACAATCAATTCAACAACCCCGGAGGTTTTGGACCCCATCATCGTCCCACATATTCAGAAGAATATGGCCCATCAGTTAGTTGCCCAACCAGGAATTCCGTCTTGGTTCTTTCAGTAGTATGTGCAATGCTTTTACTTTTGTATGTTGCGTCTGCCGTGTGCTTCATGGCCAAAAGCCGACCATGGAGGGGCTCATCCATGGGACACCATAAACACATAATGCAATGATTTCATTAATTCTTTAGCTTAATATTTATTATTCCAGTAATGTATTAATTACGATTTGTTAAATGATACATAGCAGTAATTGTTTTTTGTACAGAGGCTCCTCTAAAGAACGATCATTTGATTTTTGTAATTACATATGAAAAACAAAAGCATTCACAAGAAATGATGCTGCAACTGTGTAACCAGTTACCTGTGTTTTTTTAGGGGTATGGATGTATTTTGAAACAAAACTTTAATACAGACGACAAAATTGAATGAAAAAAAAAACGAATTGAAACGAATTTTAAATTTAACTGACATTACGGAATAGATCATGTTCAATTAGTACTTTAAATCGTACGTACGTGTAATATTTATTTATAGTTAATTTATAGAGGTTTAAGAACTTGTGAAAAGGAATAAGGAACTGACATGCAATGATATTTTGGGGTATTTAAAGTTTACTATTAATTTAGAATTCTTAGAACATTACCGTAAATGTTTGAGTCTTCGAAATTGCCAAATCTAGCGATTTCATTTCAGTAATAGATTTAGGATTATGTTATAAAATTGCTCTAGTGTTCTAATTTATTTATTCATTAATTTATTCATAGTGTATGATGAAGTAATTTACAAGAAAGAATGTTATTGAAGTTGATAGGTGCTGGTCATCATCTCCCTTTTAATGATTTTTTGATCCGACCAGTTATAGTTTTTCTGTAACATTCTCTCATTTTTCCGGGGTACATGTACTTTTAAATTCACACATCTTGTCAATTTATTATTTTGACAAGTTTTCCTTTTATCTACGATGGGTCAAAAAGGTACTATATTTTCTAACATTTTTTTGCAGTAACAAAATTTATCCATTTTTTTGTTTTGTAATCGGACTAATTAGCACCAAAAAATTTAAAATTTGCCATTTTTTCACAATAAAATAAAATGGTATAAAGGGCTTTTTACTTGTGTTTAGCTCTGTCAAATAAATTGGCAGTTAATTTAAAAAAATACATTAGTATGATCACCAAAAGTGATGAACCATTGATCTTTCAAGTTGTTAAACATTTTGGGGTAATTCTATGATTTCATTATTTGTTATTATTTATTTGTTATTTATTCGTAAGTTCTATCAACTCATTAACCAATGTTTTTAGTTAAAGGTAATTTTATGTAATTAGCCTTTTACCTGGTGATACTCATCATCACGGTTAAAAAATTGTGGTACGTGTACCTGTGAACCTGTAAATACAATTTTAAAGCTTCAGCTTTTGTAATGTTACATTTTTGTCGTTATAATATAAACCAGTTGTTAAATTGTTAACTGTTAAATGTTTTTTTGTTGTAATTTAGAGTAAGTTTTTTATGCTTTAAAGTATGCTCTAAAGGCTAATTTTTGTGTGATGATATGATGTACTTAAGACAGAACGATAAAATGTACATGTATAAACGTAACAAGTAACGTACTCATTCTCGACAGACTTTTACTTTAACTTAACTGCATTGGTTTATCTATTCTCTTATTTTCTCTGGAAGAAAATAGTTCCGACTATTCACAACGCAATACAACAATTAACGACAAACTTTTTTTTGTGACAAAAACGAAATGTACTTGTGCAACAGCTACCATTACCATAAAATATGAATGTATGAGACAAACTAGTTAATAGTTGAATACTTAGTGTAGGTTTTACCAGTGATTCATGTGGAGAACTTACAGATGAAATGTACTTTTGACTGCAATAAAGCTTATACAGTTTTTAAATAAAAATTAAACAATGATTTCATTCATAAACTTTATTTAGTTGAGTGAAAGGAGAAAGAAACGTAAGCATCATGACATGGAATTACACAAGAATCATATTTTTATTTCCAAACGCAAAACACATTTTTAAAATTTAAACGAACACTTTATTTATTAAACACACATTTAATGAATGTTTTTACACCACTGCATATTAGAAGGTAGAATGTATAATTAAATTACAGTACATTACACAGAATATAATATATAGGAGCTAGTAGTAATTCATTGCTTGTAATCTTAATAAAATTTATTTCGAGGATAACATGATGAGAAACAACATACATTCACCGATAAATATTAACATCACAATCACACTGCTATTACCATCTTCTCAGCAGCAAGAGATGTAGAGCGATAGAACTTCATTTTTATATTATTTATAGGAATCTATTTGCCCCTTTTCTACTTTTTTATAGCAGTACATTATTCGGTGTGTGCTACCTAATAAAATTAGTTCATGTTTTTTCCATTAACTTATAGGTGTGGTGGCGAAAAGAACACAATATTCTGAAAAAACATCTTGTGTGCCGATCAGAAATGGAAATAATTGTTTTGTTGATACAATACCACCGAAACAAATTAATTTTCTTTTTTATCTAGCACCGTTAGTAAGACCGATATACTCAGACGTTTTTTCTACATATACCTACACACTACATGCTGATTACATACATGAATGAACATTTAAAAAATATGGTATATTAAGTTTACACAGCTCAGCGGAGTGCTTTTGTAATATAGATAAGTAGAATATACCATACAAATTGATAAATTGATACGATTAATTCACGCGTTATAAAAAGCGATTATAGAAATTCATAAAGATTCGGATAGTTTTGTAGAATATGATGATATCAGTGTTTTGGCGATTTTGCAACCATATATTCTGCATACTACACATAGTCTTCGTTTTCATTTTTTTGTACATCAAAATTCACTCATATCTCTACAACAGCTCGTTTGTTTGTAGTACATTAGATTTGGCGTACATGAAATATACTTTCTTAAAACACGAGATATATACATACGTATTAATACGGATACACGAAAGCCCTACAAATAATTTTTTTTGCACTGGGATTGGATTTGGTTTACATTTCACTTTAAAAGGTACACATTTGGTTTATACAAGTTTAATATGTTTTTTACATTAAATAAAATTTGGCTTTGGTATAAAAGGTCAAAGGTTACTTGGTATTATAGGAATAGCATATCTACATACATTTATAGTACAAATACATATTTCACATAGAGATTTCACAGATATTTCATGATTCATGATTGTTTTAGCAGCAATAGCAGATATGTCAGGGTAGTTTTTGTAGAAACTCGCATAATCTACCAGTTTTGGTTTAAACTAATAAGAAAATAGCGAATTGGTTTTTGTTTGGTTTGGACTTTAGTACACTGTATGTTTATAGTTTTCTTCGAATTCGAATCAGCCAATTAGGTGACAAAAAATACTTTTTCAAAGTCTTTAGTTTTGAAAGAAGCACACAGTAAAAATGTACTCAGTTGAACATGGTTTTGTAGTCAGTTTAATTTCGGTTTAAATTCACAATTAGGTTTAAGGATTATCTTGTTTTGATAAGTTTAAGCATTTTACCAGAATAGTTGTATAGGAATATAAGAAGAATATTACATCTGTAAACATTAAAATTTTTAATGAAGAAGTGTTGAAAGTGTAAAATTTTTGGTGCCAATGACAAAGCATTGTGACATTCAAAGCAATATTCAGAAATTTCATGCATACATCAAGCACTTTTGGAAGATATGGGAAAATAGTATAGAAAATTTTGAAGTATGAAATTCATAAGAAGCTTAAGATTGTTAAAGATAATTGAAGAAAAACTAACTTTCTTTTTATGTCTCCTGAGACTAACGTTAAGATTTAAATGCAAAAATTGTGAAGCAGAAGAAGCTAAATGATTCCTATTTGATTGAATACCCACAAGTACGTAATACTTCAAAAGAGCTCTAGTATCCAGCCGTATTGTTGCAAAACGGCATATTAAAATGCTCGCTGTATGATTCTTTTATAAATAAGTTGAAAGCTGGCTCATAATTAGACCGGGTTGAATACATTTATTGTATAGCTTTCTGCACAAGAACCTCTGTCTTGGTTTGCTTTCTCCTTCTGTTTCTGTGCGTATAGGCATCACAGTACGTCATCATGTCATATTCCGCAGCCTGTCTGGGCCATTTTTAAGATGAAAAGTTTCTTGTAATTGCAATTATTAATGTACTGAAAATATCCTTTTGTAATCACTCAAATACTAATTGAATCAGGGTTTTTAAATCCTGTCGCATAATTATATTCATCTCATTTGATAACAATAGTTAGTACTTTATAAGCATTGAGTTCCGTTTGGATTCTATACATGCAATATACACTTTCTAATAAATATACCAATCAACATTAAGTATCGTAGTAAACAATTGAGTGAAAGTTAAAAGGCAACTCATACTAATTTGAGCAAAAATTGGCAAATATTAAGCAACAATATAAATGTCAATGTTGAAAGCAACATGTCTTTGTACATAGTACATACATGACAGAATATGTTTTGAGACATTATGAACAATTAACGCTTCATGAAATGGGTACATAGTCCCGAAAAACGTTACAATAATAATTGAAAAATTAAGAGATAAAATATACTTCAATTCATGATACGTCATGCACTATATCAGTTACAGATTGATAAGGCATGAGGCAAAAACTACACATATGAACGAATTCCTGGCCAGAATTTTCATTTTAGCTAGTTCAAAAAAATTGACCTTGTAATTATTTTTTTAGTCCACAAACCATTGCATTGCATCGTGGGGTTATATAGTTATAGTATAAATTGATTTCACGAATGTAATGAAGCGAGTTAAGTTAACTTACTTAACACAATTTTGAATTTTTTGAAGTTCGACGACAATTTCTAAGTTCAACTACATTCTAATAATGCGTACACCCATAGGTCTGAGGTGTTGAATGGCGTATGAGAGTTGGCATTGGCAATACGAAATACATCGGGCGAACATCATCGGTGTCAAGTTGTATGTATGTCCTTCAGTTTTGAGTGGTCATGAGTCATGATTGATATACTTGATTTTGCCAAATACTACGATCACAAACATTTAAAATGTCACAGGTTTACAATGCTCGAAATGATTTCTTCTGGCCCGAAATGGTTCAATTTAAATTGGAAAGTATGCAGTGCAGACAGAAATTTTCAATACAGCAAGCCCTGAAGTAGAGTGTATAAATGCTTGAATGGTGTGATTTTGTGCTAAAGAATGACAAGATGAAGAATTTCTGTAATGACAAAGAAACTTTTTTAAATGAGAAATAGCATAATATCTAAAATTAAGACAGGCAAAGCGAATTGTAAGTAGATTCAAAAAATCTTGATGCAATTAAGAATGTACTTGTTAAAATAACTAGTTCTTAGTTCGCGTTACGAACTTATGTTTATTTATGTATATATTAGTTTTTAAATGTATTATACCCTATTCTTTTTTCGTAAATATCCTCCGTAAAGATAGTATTGCCAACCGTCGAGATTTCTTTTCAGTTTCAGAGATTTCTCAATACCATATTTGAGTAATAAATAGGATGGCATTTGCCTTATTAATTAAGTAACATATTTCTCACATATATGCAGCTCTTATATACTCTATCGCAAGTTTAGTATACACACGTAACAAATATAATTAACTAGTATAATTATAGAATCTCCCTCTTTCACATTTCCAGTTCCGTTTACTTCAGCAGTTTATTAGCTCGCTCATTTGCCATTGATATTCGGACTTCGTTGGAGGCAGCCTACATATAATTTTAATGATGAATATAAAACAACCCAGTAAAATATGCAAAGGTTAATCCCAAATTCATATGGACGCTTACCATCAGATTAATCCGATCGACTTGTGTATTTTGATTGGAGATCTCTGAACCCATGTCGATTGCCATATTTCTCAGGTTGCCCACCATGATTGATACCTCTTCCATGTTATTCTCCATCTCATCTTCGCGAGCATCGTTTGTGATCCTAAAATGTAAAGCATACACGTAAGTAAGCAACTAGTAGGATACGTATACCAAGTTATTTTTCCCATTTTGCGAACAAGAGAAAGTCATTAAGGTGAAGGTGACTCATTAAAGTCAGATTTTCCCAGAACCAGGAAGGGTATTGCCAACTTTTTTACAGCTTTACAATTTAACGTTGCAAAGAAAATATAAAAAAGACTGGGAAAAATTGCGATTGCGACAGATACTGTAGTTAATATCCCATTTTCTTGTAATTCTTGTAAGCAAGTTTTATATCCCTCTAGAGTGTTATATATCAGTTAGGTATTAATAACACTTTACAAGGAAAAACGTACTTTAGTTATTACATCGGCTATTAATGATAACATATGTACATATACTTTATTAAATGAATTCTACTTTTACTTTTCATCCATATATTGGATATGAAAGGAAAAGCTTTCCTGACATATAAATACTTATGTATTATGTATGTATGCATTTCCACGAAACATTGTATAAGCTTGTTTTGACCATTGACTTTTTATTTTTTTCTCAGACTGACTATTTTCGGATCACAATTTATGTTGCTTCCAGTTATAATTCGGAAAAGCTGAACAATGTCAATTTCCCATTTTTCTTTTTAACATGACAGACGATGATGTTGATGATGGGAAAAAGAAACACTTCGTATCTTGTTGCTTCTGGGGCATTAAAGTGTTTATTGTTCCCACTGTAATCATTCGGCTTTCTCCGTCTTTTTTTCTTCGGTCTGTAAAGTTCATAGTACAAACAAATATTGCAAGTGGGGAGATACCAGCAGACAACAATTGCATTTAGTCGTACCAGTAGGAATATTTTTTGTCATTGCTCTTACTTCAAGGACAATGGCTAACGGTATCACATTACATATCTAAATTTAAATCCCTGAGTGCATGTAACATAAGCCACGAGTTAAACATTATGAAATGGACATGTGCACTAAATTTTATAAATATCCAGGAACACAGGCCACAATCGTCATAATCTCATATTATACAATTTTATGTTTGTATCGATTCATTTGATTCAGAGGTTCCAAGCAGGTTCTTTCTATTCACCGCCATAACAATTTATTTCACAATATTTCAAACAAGTTATCTTTATTGTCACTCAAAATGTCAGTCATTTCTAAGCTCAACCGGATACGGATACATTCAATGGGAAATAATTGTACCTTCTGCTTCTGACTAACCTAAAAACGGATCATAACATGACACATCATAAATGGAAATAGATAACATAGAGCCTAGAATAGAAATGAAATGGCAAAACGGGTAAAACGAGTAAAACGACCCCATTAGCTTGCCGAAATTATGCGAAAATGCAATAAAAGCCTGTAATAGGTTTGTTTTTCCCATTGTCTTCTTTAACTGCTGGTATATTATTACTTTCAGTTGAATGGCTTACGGTGGGGGGACCATCTATTCGTAAGTAGTACCCTTAGTCTTTCAGACTCAAAATGTCAACGTGAATAAAAGATTTCCCTCAATTCTTTAGAAACGGGAATGAAATGACTTTCATTCAAGTGTCATAGTCATTTGTTGTTTGTATATACCACCATCAAATCCTACTATGCACTTAAGCGTAGTTACATAATATATGGATTAGCACACACACACAAACACAATATAATTCATTTTATACATGTTTATATATTTTACTTTTTGATGTACTTGTTAAGTATTCAGTAACAAAAGCTTACTTGGCAATGTAACCACCATACGCCGGCACTCCATTCATATCAATGTTCCTCTGCGGCTCTCCATTTCCCACTTTTCCATCATCGTTCCCCTTCCAAGTTCCGGCATCCTCCTTGAACTCATTCGATCTACTTCAATAGAAATTACATTGATTATTAGATAGCATATTCGTAGGTATTTACCAAGCAGAAATAGTTCGGCGCGGGTTGAAGAGTGGTGAAAGCAACTAATGCAAATTAATTGATGCTTCTACTTCATTACTAAAGAAAATAGGGTAAAAGTTGGAAAGAGGTTTTTGGCTAATTACATTACGACACATTACATGCTTCATTGATGATGAAAACTGTTCAAGGAATGGAATATCATACTTACTCATGAGTGTATTTTATATCAATAATTCAAATTGAAATGAACATTGCGAAAACGTGTGAGACAAATTAACCTACAAGTGTCAAAATTCGCCCTTCATTCATACAACACCACACTACATGTCACTTCTTGATAAATCGCTTCCAATTCTTGATGTATTGTTAGGAAAGTGAGAAAAGTGAAAGACGTCAAGGAATAAAGGAGAAGGGCGCGTTAAAGAGAAAATTATAGAAAGCCATGTGCATGCTACATAAACTCAAGGATGATAATAGCATAGAAAGTGAAAGTAACAGCAGCAACAGCAGGAGACTACTAGATCAGATTTTTAGAGAGCAACTTCTTTCCTTGCAATATAGAAAGTCTGGTTGCTTGTAAAATCTTAAGCGTGAATTGTGTTGATGCGGGTAGGTATATTATACTTACTTCCCACAAGGTAACGAGCAGAGTCCACAACATTTTTCCATGCCTTGTAGATTTTTCTCTGCTTCTCTCATGTCTTCATTGATCTGAATCATTCCTTGCTCAATGTGATCCAGCTGCTCACCTTGATCATCCAACGCAACTAAAGTTCTGATGCCAGCTTCCTTTGCCTACATACACCATTGCATTGAACGAGAATGCAACACAAGTAGGAAAAAAAGTTTTAATCAGAGAAAATAGGATTAGCTTCACAAAATCCTAAACTACATGTATACAGAGATAAATTGGATTGCTTTTTAGGATTTCAGAGCTCTTGCTGCTTCTCCTTTTTTGCCATTTTTATTACACAGCCAAACACACAAATAACAAAACTACTACTGTGCTGTGTTGTAAGGTAAGTGTATGTGATGTTTTTGTTGAGATTGACATTAAATGTAGATAGATAAACAAGGCATTCTTCCTTTCAATATTTAATCAGAAAAATCTTACCTCTTCACAAAATGCTCTCATACGACGAGTGCTGGAAAGTGACTGAAAATGAACAAAGAAAATTGGTCACATTATAAACTTTTTTCTGTTTACCAAGATGAAATGATTTATGTACTTGTTTGTCGTTAAATTTTTCAAACTTGTCGAATAACACAAAGAAAGAGAAAAAATAAAATAAAACTTTCTCTTTATGTAGATAAAATGTATAGACATTCTTACAATAATAACTTATTACTAATATCTAATAAAACAAAAATATGCGTAGTGCAAACATTCTAATTCATGAACTTCGATATTTGCTTTGACTAGTCTAGCTAACTCGGTGTAATCTATTTATTACACAAAATATTCTAAAACATCGTGCTAATAAAAAGTTTTCTCTATTGTTCTTTTCATTCTGCCAGTCAGAGGCTACGCATGGTAACTTTGTCGATTTACTAAAAACTCTTTCCTTTCGTCCTTATTTTCCTTTCATGTAGCAAATAATGTATAGAAAACTTTCACCAAGAAAAATGAGTCAACTGTGCTAACACGACTTTTCTATAAAAAAAATCGTCTTAACTTTATTAGCCGACTATGCTTGTTTGTGTTTATTTGAGATAAGAAAGTCAAATAACTAGTTGCGTGCTTGTTACAAATGTCACACAATTTTCTTTGCCAAAAAAGTTTTATGCAAGGATTTGCAAAAAAATACACTACTTTTCGAAATAAGCCGAGTCAATGCAATTTATTTATTTTTGCTACTTGGTTATATGATAATGGGGCATTATGAGTCATTTTTGTAAATCTAGTTTAAGTAAACTTTTAGCAGATATATTTCTGTAAATGACTATTAAATCGCTAACAAATATTCTTGTTTTTAGTAAAATGCATTGCATCTTTTTTAAATCCTCTGATTCTATCGATCATGGAAAAACTGGGAAACTGTCTGCCTTCAAAGTCTCGTCACATTCATTCCAATAAAAGATTCAGGAAAATTCTGATACAACTGTACAAAGCTCCTTGACTGTCGTCGAGTTGGGTAAAAGTTTTGTGCTGCTTGTCAAAAAGTATGTATCAACAATAACACAACTCGATTTAGTAGATGCTACTACTTGACAAGTTATTGCATCATTTTTAAGTATAAAATATTCATCGAACATAAATCCTTTTATTGACTACAAGGATAAATTTGATATATGTACATATTTATATTTGAGCTACTTCACTTAACCACTGCATTTATTGCAAATAGAAAGTTGAGGACATCAACCACTCTCAACTTCAAGTGGAAAACAAAAAAACCTTTTGTGTTGGCATTTCGCATTCAGTTGATCAATTGTACCGGTTTAAATGGAATGAATATATGCATCAATATTCCTCCTGTAATTTTGGTCGTACTTTTTTTCGAAATTGGATTGAATAAATTGGAAGAGCATCCAAAATAAAATTAGTTTTTTTTGCAATGCATGAGCATTTGGTATACAAACAGAAATATCGTAAGTATCATTTTATAGTTTGGTTATAAAGATAGTAACCTCAATACTCCAATCTACATGTGAACAAGGTAGCTTGGTTTTTCCAATGCGCCAGTCATTTGTGCAACATGTCTAGTATAATTTTCAACAAAAAAGACAATACTGTTATTTATAGATAAGCAATTTGCTAAAAGTATTTGAATCACGAACTTTCTTCGTTCACTTGAAATATTTTCACCGCCTTTCTTTAGTAAACTATTTTATTGGAAGGATTTCAAATTGTTTATTGTTCGTGCATATTTTCTCATCTATTGGATAGTGAAAGTAACCAACAAAGCCTATTATCCTTTCGATTCTCCAAATTCCATTCATGTATATCTTTAAAATCTCTTTGCGAAAAACATATTCAAATTTTAAGAGTGAATTTTCAAAACAAAATTGTATTCCACTATTGCAACTATGTTTACTCCATAATATTTTATCGACCATACAGTTTTAGTGTTTTATTGCAGGTAACATCGTTTCCGGTTCATATAACGTCTAAACATTATACTGCACTGTAGCATATAACATTTTTATCATCGATTTCACGAATATGATAATCAAAGAGATACTTTGCATATCACCGCACAACGTACGTATCGAATTCCTTACACTATTGCCTCCTTACAATGTTAAGTGTAACAGACTTTATCCAAAAGTTCATGTCATTCATGCCCGATTAGGCAGAGAAGTGGAAAGTGGATCAATATATTTTGAAGAGGTCCCAGTGGGAAAACTCGTACAATAAAGTATCGACTTTCCATTAATTTTCATCGCTAATCAGATGATAACGGTCACAGTGAAATGACCTAAGTTATATTGCACATTATTTTTCTTTAACGGTCTTGTTTATGCATGCAATCGTCCTTTTCATAGACATTTTTATCAGCGTAATATACTGAAGTAGGTTCTATACTTGACATGACTTCACTTTACGACATGAAAAGAAAAGTATATGTGTACAAGACAAGTGTCACAGACTATGAAGATTATACGATATCTGTTATCCAATAATGCTCTTTTGGGGAAGTGATGTGATGTGCCGTGATGAAATTTGCTGCAAGTAACCAAACCACAGCTCATTTCGCATTCTTCCTTCCTCCTTCAAGGACCTTGATCGGTTTACGACTTACAATGCGCGAAAAATAATATAATTCAGCTCACATTTTGGTTACACACATACTTTGTCGACTTATTGAACATTGAAAAACATCGTTGAATTTATAGACATATCGAAACATACACGAAAGCACATACACGTACACATGTACATTCAGCACGTTCATTTATAATCGAAGAATGTATTTGCTTTCCCTTAAGCATTTATATTTCCAAAGCCTTTTTATATGTAATCACAGTTCAGTGGTGGCGACTGGTTTTTTCTTCTTCTGGAGAACCTAATCTGAGATCAACAGGAAGATAGAGAAGAACACGTTACGCGTTATACCAATAATACTGTTGAATATATATGTACAACATGTTATATTACATGTTGATATTGGGAGCCACAAGTTTTCGCAGTTCATCTCTTGGGTTCGTTGGCTTCAGCCTTTTTGCCATTCCGAAAAAACAAAGACGGTCACATTTGTTTCTAACATTAAATTTTATACCGCGACTAGCTTATTATATATGTCTATACCCTTACCAGCATCAATGATATAAAAATATATAAAAAGGAATGTGCCTTTTATAAAAGATCCATGCTTAAAATGTAGGTACTTTTTTGGGAGAACTTTCTTTTAACAGACCAAAATCCCCCGTTCTACTTTTTAGTAAGTAGGCTCTCTTCATACATCTTTCTGTGGCGAAACATATTACAACATGCGCAAAACTTCACATGCACACAGCGAGTATATACATAGTCGTCGGATGATTCAAAAAAGACTTGACGCGATTTTTTTTTGCGAAAGTTCGCGCAAATGCTTTCTCTGTGCAAACTAGCATAAACATTGTGTGTATGTGAAGGAATCTATTTTTATACGTTTATTACAATGGGCACAAAGAAGCAAAGGGTGTGAATGTTTTTACTAGAGCAGTAGCACCAGGAAAATCCCACTGCCGCCATTCTCCACTCGATCTCTGTAGTCTTCTTCAGTAAACAGAAGTGGGTTCCTTCAAGGACTACTTTTTATAACAAAGTTCATTCCTGTATAACTATCAGAACTCAGAACTACACAAAATATAAAGAGGTAAGACGCAGTTCATGTATGTACGTATTTTTGAAATAATGTTGAACAAGTGTATGCACACAGTACACACACTGGATTGTGTAGTGTGGTATTGTGGTGGGTGTTCATAAAATAAAAAAGGAAGGTATTTTTTATATCCACACATTCTACAGCCACTTGTGGTAAAGCAGAGAAACGAGACTAGATGTTTTTTTCTTTAGGCTTCCACCCTCTACTCTTCACTAGTTTTTACATGATACTTACTATGTACACAAAGATGATTGTCTGTCATAAAAAAATGATATTTTGCAATGATTTTGCCCCCTTTGACATACACATATTTAGAAGAACCTGTTTCCCATTCCAGGTACGTGTACTAGTTGCTAAACGCATAAATTCATATCCGGAAGGCTTGTCAAACTATAGTCACTTGTTCTATTATCAGTTTTTTGCGTCAACATAAAAAAGTAAGTAAGGATGAAAACGAAAAAAATTTAGACGGACGTAGTCTACTATTTATATGCTTGTGCGGCACACTCACTAGTTCCAAAATATGACCATGGTATAGAATGCATTGTGTGGGAAAGTACCTCAAGAGAAAATACTAGAAAACGCAACAATGTAGGTACAACGCTTGGTTTTCTTGGGAAAACGACCTACTTTTCGGAAGGGCTCCTTTTTGCAAAGGAATCGAAGCTCTAAAACATGATACCAATTCGACTGAAATGTTTTTTTTCTGATGTCTGAGCATCAAGTGCTTCACACAGAAGCCACGTCTATTGCTATCACACTTTCCCTTTCATATGTCAAGGCAAAGAGAAAGCGAGAAGTTAGAGAAAGAATGTTTTAGTAGAAGAGGGGAAAAGGAGTCAAATCGTGAATTGAGTGAGTTAACTACGTAGTTCATACAGCTATGCATACAAATGCACATCAGAACAAGGCACTCATCTCAAATACCAGGGCTTACATATATAGGAGCCCTGATCTTGTGAATGTGAGTGAGTGCAAGCATGCTTTTGGATCATTACAACAAAAGAGCTACTACTTTTTTCTAGCTCTCTTCATACACAAACCATGCGTTTTATGTGAGTGCTTTTTGGGTTCCTCGTTCCTTCCTTTTAAAGCGTTTTCACTTTATAGTCTCGCCTCTCTCTTTTGACTGAATGAAATAAATAGGCTGTTGCACGAAGCCCCACGTTCAACTTTCACATTTAACTGCATTTTTTACAGAAAAAGAAAACACAATATATATACATAGAAAGGAAAACAAGTCGTAAAATATATACTTATCAGTCCATGTCCACAGTGCTACTTGCTGCAATTTGCTCGCACAAACTTTATATGTATAGCCAATATTATTCTAGCTTCCATATTATTTCAGAAGAGTGGCATATATCTGGCATCTGGTGTTATATCTCTATGTGCTATGTAGGTATATTTTGACTATTTGTGAGAATAATATATGAGTGTATAGCGGTTAGTTATGTAATTTTCTCAGGTTTCATATTGCCTTGCTTTACTCTTTCTCTTTCAGAGATAATAGATCACACATATTCATCTATTCATGTTTACATGGAGTTGGATAAGCTCAGCTAACGAGTTACAATAGCTGGAAGCGTTTGTGCATGCAAGCTTGCTACACACAGAAAATGCTTTCATTTAGTTCTTTCTTCACACAATAACGTTATTATGGTGAAGAGAGAAAGAGGACTGCCATACAAAATGTTTGCCAGTGCATTGTTCTTTGAGGACTAGATCGTATGCTTATTGTGTATCTGGGAGGCTACCGGTGGCAGCTGTTCATAGAATTATGTACTTGCTGCATATTTGCAATATTCACTGTACTCACAATAAAAAAGAAGAAATAAATATAAATCTATTACGTCCAATTCATGTTTGGCCCTTTGCTTATTTTTGAACGTGATAATATAATGCATTCCTAACTCATACTATTCCATTATGCAACACGTACCAAGTGAAATAAAAATCCGGAGTGAAAGTGAAGTAAAAGTAGGAAGGTTGTGTAAGCATTATAAAAAGTAGTGCTTTATTTCATATAATTATTCAGTAAAAGTAGTCCCTTTTACGTTTTTTCTTACGATACCCCATCTTGTTTGACGTTTTCACCTTTCGCCGTCTTCTTTCGACATTTTCTCTTATTGAGCCATTGCTATTTTTACCTTCAGATCAGAATTTTTTGACATCGTCTAATTGCATTCCACAGCTGAACAAAAACTACAACAGATGAGCTTTCGAGGCTGTTTATGATAATTATACCTTGCAATTGAGATAAAAACCTTGAGTTTCGACAATGGGATTCTTAATCGTTCCTACAGGTACTACATAACGAATTTGAAACCAATAGGTCAAACTGTTTTTAAGCAGACATGAATTACACAATCATTTATCTACATAGTACTAAAACACATAGCTTAACGAATATAAGGAAGTGGGAGGACGAGTATTATGCCGTTGCATTGTGAGCTTTGTCATGTTCCTCAGGCGAGGTATCATATAAAAAACGTAAGGTTAGCTAACGGAAGTTGCATGAAATGAGTTTCTGTATGATATCTATATTTTGAATATAAATATTTGCGACTATCCCTAACATCAGTATATTTATATATAGAAAAAGGAAATGCATATTAAATATCTGTTCATACAGGGCGTAGAATGCCAGAGTAAATCCACCCTTTTTAATATAATATGAGTTGTACCTGCTTACTTGTCTTGACTTATAATTTAAAATATAAGTTCGTCTCTTTATTTATATGTGCAGTTTACATACAACATAATATATGAACTTCTAACAAGACGTTTAAAGTTGGTTACTTCGTCCTTTCAACAACATTGCAAACCTTTATCCTTTTCAGTTTAATGATAAGAAGGTGTATGTTTTCTTCAATTTAACTTGAAAAGAATGTACAAAAGGGAAAGTTCTATTGCGAAATGAATATACAAAGAGAATCAGACTGCCAAGGAAAGAAAAGGCCCATATGTGTAGACCTTAGGCTTACTAATCCTCTCTCATTCACTTTCACTATCATCTAACTTACATTAAACAAATGTCCTGGGCATGCTTACATGCATATGTATATTTATGGAAATTTATGATGAGCTAGTTTGATATTCCATCTTATATCTCCCTCACTTCAGTTGGATTTATTTCCACATTTCATGCATAGTATGAAATTTTATGTTTATTTTACAAAAATACAATACGTTTCTCAATCTGTGAACATGGGAGAGCTTTTTAAAATTAAGTGCCTCAAACTACATTCTACGAAGGGCAAAGGGGTAAAGTTGAATCGTTTTTTCCACGTAGTTCTCATCCAATTCTTTCTCTTTCTAGATCCAACATCATAATCTTACTTTTATTAAAAATGATCTAGTTTGAAGTAAGCACTGTAAAATTCATCCAAAACTTGAGTAAATACCAGAGAAAAATGCAGTATCAAAATTGGAAGCGAAAATTCCGTGACTAAAGTCTCCGAATGATGAAATACAACATTCATTTCATGGAATCAAAACCACAAGATAAATGGTACAAACTGTCGTCGTTTCCAATCTACTTACTAAATGGATTCCTTGCTTCTGTTCAAGAAAGATTCCCTGGAAGTGTGCGCCCACACACATGCAACAATTAAACATACATTTATATACATTTTCAAGTGAATCTGTGCACACATACATACATTCGTTGGCTAAATTTAATTTTCACTCCCAAGCGAAGTATACTATCTTTTTACAGACGACTGTGTTGTACTCAACCGAAAATACTTGCAATTTCCCTTTTAAGCAGTAGCACTACCCATTACCAATTTCGCTGTGCTCCAAAGATCTAAAATTGTCAAGATATAAATTTACATGCACGTGTAATATCTCTGTATGATACATATGCTTGAAGAATTATAACAGGGCAGACGAGCTTGTGTGACAAGTGAAGTGAAAGGAGAAAAGGGAAGAGGCCAAGAAGAAAGGAGAATCAAATTCGCTATGAGCGCTCGTTATCATATCACCAATACCTTGGTAAGTAAAGCATTTTAGCACTTCTATGTTTTATGCGTTATATGATACATGTATGCGAGAAGTTGCCACTCTTTCTTTTATCACTTGAAAAGAGAGAGCAAGAGATGAAACACTTTACTTTCTTTGTTGGCGGTGATGATGATGGTAATGATTCAGCACCAATGCATAACCCACGAAAGTGTTCGTTCATGTTATTATTTCAAAAGCATCATGTACTATATACAATGACGTGTTTGCCTTTTCTGAATAATTTTTCATAAGGAAACCTCAAAAACGTCTACAATTATAACAAATACATATATGAAAAACAAATGCAGTATAGTTTACATCATTTTCCACCCAAAAATAGAAAGACAATCTACTGCGAACATTTTTAGATTTTATTCACGTCCATTATTTTGAGAAGAGAGCTATAAAAATGTTGAGTGCTAGGGGTGCAGATGTACGTGATTACGGAAATATGTATGTACTTTGTAGTCAGTTTGACCGGAAATGACAGGAAGAGAGGAGAATAATTGCTTGGATGCTAATAATAGAATACGGGTACGGAACGGAAGTGAAAGTATGTCTGTAACAAAATAAAATTTAACGTATCCCTGACTTGTCCTTTCGTACTTGATAAAGTTTACACAGATGTTACGGTGTCTTTTTGTAAGACTTTGTGTTGAAATTGTATACATTGACGTGTACCACACATTACACAGATTTTTCAGAGTTAACATTGTTGTTTCATTGAAATACCTTTCACCACACTGGAAGTAAATATAATCGCAGATGGACAGTTTATATATTATCGGTGAAAGTAGAAACTTTATTTGAGGAAATGGAAATTTGTAGATATGTAAATATAGCGAGAGAACAGCATACAGCATACATTTACGACCAACCATTTTAGAAGAGTAAACGAATGAGAGTGAGAATAATTGAAGGGCTGGCATGTGAGTGATTTACATGAAATGGGAAAACGATACGGGGATGACAGGAAAAAGCAAAATATTCTTTTGTTACACAACTTAAACAATAGATAATTTGTAATGCCTCACTGACCAAGTTGATTCGACTGATTGTGTGCAAAATCTATTCCAAACATTTTCCATGCACAGCGAAATTTACGTAGATTCGTAAAGCTTGTACTATGTGAAAACAATAGCCAAATCAATTATTCAATGCAAGTAGGGAATTTAATTTGAACTCAAATTTATAATCAAAATGTTTATAATCCGTATCACCACATTTATCTTGATTTTCCAAAAGAGTGCTCAGCGTATACAATAACTTTAAATTGGATCGAGTAGAAAATTAAGTAATTTATTTCAGATGCATATATATATCGATTCCTTAACTATTTCAGAGTAAAGAAAGATATAAATTTAAAAACCCCAAATTTAGAGCGAAACTTTTTGTACAAGACGAATATATCGCTAATAAATTGAATATTTAGTCAAACGAAAAACCAGGGCTTCCAGTTCAGATAATAAATTTTTTTTACTACGAAATACTTTCAGTTGCAGTTATGGTCTGTGATTATCCGAGTGTATTTTCCATCGGGAAAATGATTAAGTTTGTGTCTAATTATTTTTAGTATATTTAGCTTTCGAGTTACATTTAATATTCGATCAAATTATTCTCAAAACCAGTACCGTTACAAAAATTAAATCGTGATTGGTTCATAATAGGACAAAATGGACGAGCAACTTTTTATATTTACTTTTGCTTTGCTTAACATGCAATTTATTCTAAAGAAATTAGGTAAATCATCTAAAAAAGGTGATTTCCCTTTGTCCCCATTAAACTTTATCCAAAAAGGGTTGTCTTTCAATTTACGGGCAATATATTCTGAAAATAAACGAATTTCCTACTAGATAACCTGTTATATGAATTTCTGTATTTATAGGAATTCTCAATTTATCTCCCTATCCACATCCTTCCTGCTGTAAACTTTCCCATATGAAATACTAATCTTTCCTTCCGGTGACTCAGCAAAGTATGCTTAAAATGATAAGCATTTTTTCTTTCTTTTTTATTATAGGATGGGATGGATGGAACTGTGAATTCCACAAAGACTAGGGAATATAAAAGTATACTTGAGATAAAAAGTACAACGTCTGGAAAGGAAATCGCGTGGTCTTCATGAAGGAAAGAGTTACAAGTTGCAATATTAGGTTTCCCATTATTCATCCAAGCCGCATGTCACCGGTACGAGAAAGGAAACTCTAAGAGCAACAAGCTTTCTACATAAAGTCAACTCTTTTTTTTTCTTCTTTTTTTGCATGAAATTCTTATGAAGTACCTGTGCCAAAAATTCATACCAACTAAGATTTATGTGACACTTTTATTTACGCGTATCATTGACATTTCGAAACGTACTTCTCAGTTAGAGGTTTTAACTTAAGTATAATACGTAATGTAACGACAACTTAGCGTGAGTAAAATTTTACAAGAATACCTGTACTTACTTAATACATGAGCTTACTGAGTGTGTAAGCTGAATTGTAATTAACTTAATGTACTACATATATAATGCATCCTTTCTTTAGTGATATTTCAAGTTTGATACTTAATACGACACATAATGTAAACTGGTTATTCTGGATATAACGCAAATATTGACTCACCTCATCCGTAACTTGGTTGGTTTGCATCTGAATTTCCTCCAGTTCTGATTTGGGAACTGGAGGTTCTGCTGGTGGCGGAGGTGGCATGTTGAGCTTCTGTTAAAACCTGTAGAGCATGCATAACAAATAAACAATGTCATTATTTATTTATCTTATCTGTCTAGCTCTCCTTTTTCCATGCTTTTTAGCAGTAGTAGCAGCATAGCTGTTATTTTTGCTTGCTTAATAATAAATTACTTTCTAAATCATTCGCTTGGCTAAAAACAAGTTTATCTTAAGCTGAAACAATGGGAGTTTCGTAATTATTAAGTAGCATGAGTATTAGCAAAGCAAATTGTTACTTTAATCATTGGAATATTTTAGTAATGCAAATATCCGTCTAGCCATAGACTGGCCTCTATAATAAGAGCATCCTTTATTAAATTTACATGCTTGTCTGGTATTCTACCAAACACTAGTTCTAAAATTATGTATTGAACCGAACCAAACGTACTATGTGATTAATGCAGTCTCGGTTAATGTAGTCTTTCGAATTATTACTTGATAATTCATAATTTTATTAAGTTTTGAAACTGGGTTTTCTCATTAATCATTACAACGGTTTGTATGATAGATGTAAAGACAAACATACCTATGTGTACTATGTTAGGGACAATGAATTATCAGGTAATAATTATAGAGACAGAAACTCTAAATTTGTGAATTTTTCGTTTAAGACGATTATATAAATGGTTCATGTTGTATTTAAACTACAAAATTATAAATTAGATGTTTTACTATATGCTACCAGTAGTGTTAGCATTTCATTGAGTGAGATGGTTATTGTTCTATTTTTTCTAAACATAACGTAAATTATTATTTTAAGCGTTGTCCCGTATAGTTCAGGGGTTGTTAACTTTGTTGTTGTGTTAAGTTTTTGAATCAATACGACTATTTTGTAGATATATAATGTAGATAGGCTATATGCTATTGTTTTAGAAACTAAAATATTACTACGAAAGTGTTAAGATATGCAAGATAAAGTTAATTAAATAGTGTAGGCACTTCTGAACTCCATCCTGATCTGGAAACTTGATATTTCTATCTTGTCGCGGCTACAGGCTTCATCCAATAGGTAGACTTTTCCCTTTGACATTTTATTTCCGCCACACAGTAAGATTTTTATGATATATGTATATGTTCCCATTTTCCCTTTGCTATAGTCTCTCTCGGATATCTCTGCTACTACTGGACTTTATGGACTGTCTTGAACATTTGAACCTGTTTAATAGCAAGAATTTTTATATTTATACAATTACGTTTAACTTCTCTTTAAAGTAATCTCGTAATTGCTTTACTTTTCAATTAAAATTCATTATGTACTTCTTAAATGCGTTTGCTTCTAATTGAACTAAATCTAAACGCAAAACGTTGTGTAAGATAAATGTAAGTGGTTGCGTGTTATATTTTTTACGTTTGAAGTACATAAATATGTATATAAATATTTGATATGGTTGTATATATATATATATATACATATATATGTATGTATGGATTTTTAGAACTTCACATCAAAAACTCTTAAGAGAATGAGTGGGGCTTTAAGTGCTCTTCTTTTCTAATCAGATGTGGAGATTCTTTTACTTTCTACTTGAATTTCAACGATTCTGACTTAAACCAAAAAAAAACTGAATTGGTAAGTGAAATGTGTCTGCCTGTGCCTGCATGCAAGAAAAATTTTCTGTAACGTTCGAAGTTCTGAACATGTTCATATCAGTTCCAAATTCTCGTTTATTTCATCTTGTCACTTTAAGTTGTGTTTTCTATCTTGTTTACAACATGGAACATGAACCACAAGCAGCACTTTTGAATGTTTAATGAGCAGCATTTTAGTTTGAAGGTCCACTAAACGAATTGGATCTAATGTGCTCTGTAGCAGAGAGCTATTTCACATTCTTTTTTGTGTCCGTAGTCCGTGATCATAATCACCGTTGAATGCTGACGAAAGTATTTGATCTTGTTAAAAATACATGAAGTAATGAGTTTTAGCGCTTTTATGAATGTTATGCTTTACCTTTCTTATATGCTCATAAGACTTATAAGTCAATCCCTAGGCGAAATACAAAAATAACGTTCAGATAATATGATCTTTAATCGCTTTTGGAAATACCATGATTCGGGGTTTAAAATTGACCGTTACGTGTCAGTCAGGTTACATTAATTAAGCAGAGTTTAAGACAGATTAATAATACTTGTCCTAGAAAAGCCGGAATCGACGAGCGGGTTTGGTTGTTTACGATGGTCTAATTTTATTTTTAATCGTTTGATTATAGTCGAAATATATAGAAAACCGCAGTTGGGAATACTTGGCTCGGCCGCTCGTACTGAATCAGGTTGAACAACAAGTTTTTTATATGTAAATTGCAAATTTCGTTGCAAATTGGCAAATAAATAATGGGGGGAAATCGGTATTTGTAGTTAGGAAAAGTACTACTTGATGATGGAATCGTTAATATGCATGAAAGAATGCAAATGGGAAAGTTCAGCATGTAAAATATTTGGCTGGTATGCAACATGATGGGAAAAGAAAGCTTGGAAAGCTTGTCGTCTCATCTTACCCCGTTGAGATGAATACTGCTCACAGAACGCCGAATTCTTTCGAAAATCGATCCAAAAATATTTAAAATTCACAGTTCCTCAGTTTTTAATGTTCACTTAAGTTAACACAAAATTCTCAAGTTTTAAAATATTGTTTTTTAAACAATTCAATAAGTAAAATTACTTGAATGAAATTTAGTTTTTTCCCACTGGAGCAGGTACAAATGAAGTATTTTCGTTTTCAATAAGATTTTAAGTGTATACAAATTCAGCAAAACTTTAGTATGTAGTATTTCACGTATTTCACAATAAAATTATCATGACTCATAATCAATTAGATTATTATGTTTTGTACTTTTCACATGCACAAACTTAGGTTTTTAGGTATTTGCGGCTTGGCACATTGGCATGTAATACATACCTGTGGAATAAAAAATGCATGACAGCGATGAGCGCGCGGAAGAGAACTGACACGACAGAATGATAAATCTGAACTGAGGAGAGTTTCCACCCAGAAGTATTGGAAGCGTCGTAAGCTGGAAAACGGGGAGATACGATCCTTTCTAAACCATTCCGACAGTGTGTTGTGTGGATGATGCTTGCAATGCACTGCACTGCACTGCATGTGCCTATCATAAAGGAAATTGAAGGAAAAGTGAGAGTGAGGATTGCTTTCCCCAGCTTTCTCTACAGCTTTGTATTGTTTGGTCATGTGCTTCTCCGATATACTGTTATCCATTCAAAAACAAGTCGGCGTCCATCCATCCAAACCGCGCTAGGGAAAGCAATCTATTATTCTTCATTTTAGTTTACTTTGAAAGAGAATGTTTTTTAGTTAGAGGGCTTTTCTAGGTGTAAAAATATATATCGTCCAGCTTTCTCTTTGAACATAGCTTTAGCTTTCCCTTCGGATATCAAGAAACTCCGACTGGATTCCGAACGATAGGAAAGAACGGGTAAGATAGTTCTCAATACGTTCGTTAGAACATCTGCATTGCTGCAAAGTGTTTCTTTTGTGTTGGAATGGCTATATGCTTTGGTTGACATTCCGTACAGAGTACAAACAAGTACTATCTTTTATGAAAAAAACTGGAAACACCCAACGATTTAAGAAAGCGAGAATGTTTTTTTCATTCATTTTGTTTAGCGTACCTTTATAAGGGAACCACCTGTTTTATAATTGGACACGCTGGAATATAAAAATGTATTTTGTTCTAAAGTTAAAATCTAGCATTTTATTACTTCAATTAGTCTCGTTGAATGATTAGGAGTGGCAATCAGAATATTTCCTTACGCTCATCCTCAATTTTTAAAAGTAAACTGGATTTCAACAAAAAAGTGTGTTAATGTTAGATTTTTTTCTTTTTGAAAAAATTTCAAACAGTAAACTTGTATTTGATGACCCTTTTTTGATTTAGTGGGAATAAAGAATCGTAGTATAAGCATAAACGTGCTACGTGCTTCAAATTTGTACACAAGGTACCCAATGATGTAAAGACATTTGTTCATGCCGTTGCATTAGGGCACTATTTGATCTTGACCATAATATGTTCTTTCTCTTGTCTTTACTACAGGTACCCCCACCTTCCAGACCCTTTTTTAAATTGTTGACCATAACCGCTTTTATTTTATCAACTCGTTGCTTTGATCTCAAACTACTTTTACTTAGCTCCATAACCTCCTATTTCCTATTTTATCGTACTAAGTCATCGTTCAAAAAATCATCAAAATGACCATAAAGAGCACAAGCATAGTATAAAAAACTTACGAGGCTATATCTATTTACTTGATAAGCCATACACAGTCAAGTCCCAGCATACGATTTTATTTTAATTTTAAGATGTTCTTAATTATCTGAATACTTTAGCATAATATGTAGCCGTATTATTGCAACGTAATTTTCAGTTAAATTTAGCATATCATAGATCTAGATATGTAGATCATTATAAGAATCCACATTAATTTTTGGTAAGCCATCATCATCATCATATCATGCAAAATATTTAAACTTTGAAACACGATTTCAATTTAGTCGTGTTTGCTGGATATAAAGTATGTGGTATCACTGTCAATGATATTTTGACCAAAAATTGATTTTTTATAGATTCATTGATATTTGATGGAAGGACAAAAGATAAATCATATACAAAGTATGTGAAAGTATGTGCGTATTTTTGACTTGAGATTCAAAAAATTATCCAATCCCAAAAATGGCAAAGAACAAAAATTACCATAAGTAAAGCATTGGTAGAGACGATTTCAGAAAAAATAGTCATATTCACCCAAGTATGTCGTATATAGGAAAGTTGCATGATGTATTGGGTCACTGTAAATTATGAATATATAAGTAGACAATGATATCAGCTTTTTTCTGAAAATTATTATCAACTCAAAAGATCGAAAAGAGCATAATAGAAAATCCGTCATGTATTCTTTAATTTAGCTATAATCATATTTTAAAGAAAACATCCATTGTGTAATTTGTATTCTCTTTTGGAATGTCATTAGTCATCACATAAATGTAATGCGTGAATGTATTTGTTTGTATGCATTAAAAATCGTTTAAGACAGCTCACAGCTCGCTCGTATTCACTCACTCTCAACTTTACTAACCTTAAATACTTAATCATTGTCCAAGTCCAAATTAAAATACTGCATTCAGCATTGAGAATTAGCGAAAAAAGTATGAAATTACGCCATCAATCCCATTTTATGCAGGAAGGGAATAAAATTACCCCTTAATGTATAGCTTTAAATTAAATTAAATTGAAATTTTACTTTGTCATTTGTCTGAAGACGTTGAAAATTGGTGTCTTAATTTAATGATAAATTGAAAATCAACCTTCAAAAGAAATTAATTCATGTGCTGTCTAGATTGCATCACACCATTTCCCATTGCCATTAACGGCGTTTATGATTGAATTTAGCCGGACTAACCAACCCAAAGCATTGAATCGTAATAATTTTCAGTGGCTTACGTGATGTTAATTACTAATTAGGTAACGCAAATTAGTTACTAATTCATATAATCTATGATTCAATATGATATAACTAATGATTCAATTAGCAATAAAAACGCTTCATATTGAAACAACTCTACTTTGACAAAGTAAAGTAAAGTACTGTGCAAGGCAAAGACAAGTTTAGTACGACACGGTACTTGACAATTAACACTAACGTTAAATGCTACAGAAAGCTGTTCAGTCATGTCATGAGTCATGTTGGTTGGGATTTGGGATATTGGATACTTGTAAAAGTTGGATCCTCGATCTGTGGAGGCTGAGCTCGAGCTCGAATTGAATACCTTTGTTAATAGTGTACGTACATGTAGTATGAAAAATGTCACACATAATATTTTTCACCCTAAGTGCTATCCATAAAATACCCAATACTCCATACTCGCTTGGTTGTTGTGTACGTGGTTCTGCTACGTTCGCGTATGAGTATGATGAGCAATACAATGATGAGATGTAATATGTGATTTGTATTTAGTAATTTAGTAATACTAACTACATACACATGAATGCTATATGTTTAAAAATATACACGAAAAATTGTGCTCGTAGACTCGTAGCTCGAGATTTGTAGCAGGATTATTGATTATGTATAAAAAGAGGAACACAAAAAATGTGCTTTATGGCTTTTGTGTGATATTTTCGTTCTGAGTTTTGCTTTGGTTCCTTCAGTTGTTGTTCGTCTGTGTGTGGAGTGAGTTCATGAAATCAAGCATATCTTTTAGGATTTAGTATTCGTTCATTTTTAAACTCAAGTGACACTTAACGTTGTTGGAATAATAGCGATAAGGAGCAGTTAACGAAACTATTTCTCACGATTAAGAGCTCTGCATTTGAAGCATTTTAGGTTGTCACGCACGTCATTTCCACTTGTTGATTCACTTGCAACCATTCTTGAAATCTGTTCCTCCAGAGGTTGATAGTTGGTTAGTTGGTTCATAATCTGATCTTTTAACAGTGAATGCGTTTGGTTTTATCAACTGCTTTAGTCATGTGTCATGTCATGTCTTATCCATTATGTTTTTCTGTTGTTTGTGTAGGTGGCC
>JAQFXM010001473.1:0-31903 GCA_034693345.1 Entomobrya multifasciata | reverse complement strand
AAACCGTGTTGTATGCCTGCTGTTAAGAGATCATTAAGCTCGTAAATTAATGGCTGAAGAAATTCAACTATTGATGTTGGTTTAGTCTCGCCAGAATAAAGAGCAACTAAAAATGGACCAAAACTTCTTGCCTGATCAACTAATATTAAAATAGGCCACATAGAAAGATTTGTACTTTTACAAATTGGAACGCCATCGGTAGACAATGAAAGCGATAAATTACGATTCGTTGTTTGTTTTGGAAATTTAAAATCATCAATTAAATTACTTTGAAATAATTTCTGCAAGTGAATCTTGACTCCAAAATAAAAATACTTCCCACCAGGTATTCGGCGAATAGTTAGTTTTCTAGGAGTTTGCAATAAAGTTTTTGAACAAAGTGGAACCTTTTCGGAAACATGGTTTTGTAAAAGCTTTAACAAGTCTGTCAAAGCGTTATGAGGAATATTATATTTAATTGCCCAGTTGGCAAGTTTTTGCTTAAGCTCTTGCGAATCACTTCTGCCTACGCTACCACATTTTGCTTCAGAACCATTGTCTTCTTCGAAGATTAATTCTAACTCTAATTCACTACTCAAAGAATTACTTAAACTGATTTGATTATCCACTTGAGTTGTGGAAGCATTGTTGATAATAGTTAACTCCTTGCTGAAATGCGATGTATCAGCTGGCTCTTGTTGCTCGCTGAGAGATAGAAGAAGTCCATTTACTTCATTCCGGATCCGCCGTCGTTTGCTTCTGTACGATGACATGTTGCCTTTTCTTTTCGAGCAGTTCGACCGCCATCCAAATCTCTAGTATTCTGGAACCATCGCTTAACAATCTCTTCAATTTCGAAATCCGTCACACCCGACTTTCCAGCATTAGCCCTTGTTGCTTCTAAAATATAAATGAACATTAAGGCTATTGTATAATACATTTCTAAAAATAACAATAAGATTGTCAATTGATTTCTTCATACCAAAAACAACAACTTTCAATAACAGAGCACGAAACTCAATTTTGTGATTGGCACCGATAAAATTGATTTGTTTGGATAAAGCAGGAGATAAGAGGGTTGATAATATCTTCCGAACAATTTTTCCTACATCAGTTCCGCCAAAGGATGAACAGTATTCAACCTTGAATATAAATAATTAAAAGTTAACGATAAAAATGATTCCTTAATCACTGCAGAAAGTAAACTTAATTACAATTAGATTTTTTAACTGATTTTTCCTTACAAACTGTTTTCTGGTATCCTCTCGCTTAATCCACTCTTCTAAAGCTTGAAGTTCTGCTGCAGCAGTTAGGGGAAACTGAAATGGTATCTCCTGTAACAAGCGTCCTTGCCCTTCAGTATCCTTTGACTTTGTCCGTACAAGTAACTCTTTGATGTCAGCTTTAATTTCGGAAATGGCGGTGATAACAGTTTTCTCTAGACCTTTTTAAAAATAAATAAGAAACGGAAAAGTTGGTTTAGGTATTCATAGTATTTTTTGTATTAAGTAGTAATAGAAATAGTAAAATACCTTCCTGTCTTTTTTCTAAAACTGTCAGCCGTTCGCCAATGCTTCTGATTTCAGTGGTAATATCTGAACTTAAGACTTGAGATCCAACGGTTCCAATGTTTTCGTCATCTGGAGGAATGGGTGTGGCGCTATAACCATTTTTCAGATCTACCAATTTGAAACATCGAGCATAGTTATGATTTCAAACTATTGTTAATGTAACTAACTTTTACAACTTCTAAAAAAATTCTAATTTACTATCTAATCTTTTCATCAGTTCGTCATCACTGTCATTGGGTAACGGTTCGTACGTTGACAGAACATCTGAATCCGAACTAACGTTGTCTTCACTGTGGGAGACAGGCACAAGATGAGGTCCTGCAATCTTCCTTGGCTTGAAAGAATTTTCATTGGCTGCTACTCGTCTAGGATCCCGGTTTCGTAGTCTTTCCCTTGGAGTCTCGGTGTCCGTTGTTTGTGGGTTTCTGTTGTCCTCTACTCGTTTTAAATGACGGCGACCGGTGGCATAGTTCACTGAAAAGTTATTTAAATGTATAACATTTATTCATTCAAAGAGCAAAATAAAAACTTTTGAATGAATGATTTTAATAATTATTTGTGACACTCACCGACTTTCTCTTCAATAATTTGAATAGCCACTTTTGGCCAGGTACACTTAGGGTGCGTTTTATTTTTGATTGCGCTTCCTGCTGGATACGGTGGCCAAAAACAATGCACTTTATCTTCCGTGAGCCAGTTGGATGGCACTAATGAAATGGTGTCATCCTCTTCAATGAACGAAACTATACTGTAATCAGACGTCTGGTTTTTCGAAGCCATTATAAAAATTGAATTGTTACACGAAATTACAAGTTATAATTAGAAATATTTAGCCTCACTATAGTGCGCTGAAATTTGCACTGCTTATCTATGCATGCACCAAAGACCACAACATTGTATGGTCAAGTGTGAGCGCCATGCGCAGAGAAATTTTGGGGCATTGTGATCCAATTGAAATGCAAGCTTTCATCGGAATGGGAATACCTCAAGTTTTCCCAAGCATATTATGGACTAAAAACCTTCTTGTTCATTTATTTTTGTTTTTCCCGTACATTAATGGTGCATTTATTGCAATGGAATATTTCGTGCTTCCCATGCTTGGGAAGCTGGAAACACTAAAACATAAAATGTTCCCATTATGTTTGGGAAACCTACGTTTTGCCCTTTCCCATTCGTTTCCCTTTGTTCCCAGAACAAAAAGATTTAATATATGCTTCTGTGTCTACCTGGGATAAGATGTTATGTATATTATAGATGGATTATGCTGATAATACAAAATCACTAATAAGATTCCAATTAAATGAAAATGACTTATTGTGTAGCAGTATCAACAAAAGAAGAAGCAGGGAGAAAGTTTGCTATGATGAACATCATGAAAACTCTACATTTAGTATCTATTGTCCCTTGTCGTCACAGTCAAAGTTAACAAAAGTGATTTTCTGTTGAACAACTTGTATCGTCATCATTTACCCAAGCAATGTGCGACGTCAAAAAAGATGATGACTAGAAAGCTGATGATGATATTGGTTAGCAATGTATTATTTTTCAAGGCAGAATTTTAATAGAATTTTCATTTTGCCCCTTGTCATCATCACCATCATCAAAATTAGTCTTGCAATTCATATGGAAGAAGAAAGCCAGAGCTTTTCAATTTTTTGCTGTAAAGATTTACACCAAAAAAGGATTATTGAATGGTCCACACTTTACACATGCTACAAAGGGAAAGCAACACACGAGTCGAGAAGATGAGGGGTGTATTTATAGAAAATGATAGGGACTAGTTAACTACAATGCATTATGCTCACGCCATGAACCAACTGAGCTCAACCACTGCTTTCCTTTCAGCAGATTTTCAGCATCAACAGCAGAATAGCGGTGAAATTTTAGGGAGAAAATAGTGTCGTAATAACAACAAACAATGTAATTATAAGGCAAAGAAACTTCTTGATTAGAAGTTTGCTGCAGTACTCTACTGATTGTGAGGTACAGGGAGATGTATTAGGATGATGAGAAGATTTCATGAAAAGAGAGAATTACACATGCAAAAAGATGTAGGCTTAAAGGCCTAGTTAGCTGTTATTATTAGGTTCATCCATAAGGTACTTATTACTGACGTGACAACGAAGCAAAGTGTATAGGTGAAAAGTAGGTGTAGATTACTTATTGTTACATGGCTCCACTCCCAACACCTCTTCTTTTGCTTCTTTGACTTTTATACCTTTTGTGATCACAGCAGTACGAGAGAAAGTCTCCGATTCACATATCCTTTGTAAAAGTTTTCAAATGAATAGTGAAGGGTTTATTCATCTTTCGACTTATTCAAAATCGACCATCGGTGATGACTATTGGAAGAAAAAAAGTTACATGATTTCATTTTAAAATCAGCTTCATAAAGCTTCTTTTAACATTTCGATTGTTTCCTCTGCTTGAATATTTTTTTCAAAGTTTGTTTTTCAAAAATTCGTTCGTATTTAGAAAACAGAAGATTGAGTTATGCGTTTGACTTATAGATATGGATAAATGCTGTATATGTGGGTGGAAAAAAAGTGTAAATCGTTTAATGGAAAGCAAAACAAGTGTCTATACCATAAAAAACGTGACATGTTTTTATTCTCAAGTGACAACGACAGCAGATTGTATTTTTCCGGAGCAGAAAAAATGTGTTACGAATTTGTCATTCGTTGAAGAAAAAAATCATAAGTGACATAATATTTATCATCATCATCTCTATAAAAGCTTGATGTTTTTCGAAGATAGTATCCACAACTGGAAGCAAATTTGTCACATACACATACACACACGTATAATGCATTCATAAAATACGTAGTTCCTTGTTTACTCTCCTGCCGCTTCAACAAGTATCAACTGACTTGACTGTTGTGCGTTGTGAGTGGAGAATGAACAGACACATTTTTTCATGGAGATACATCGGATACAATATAATAGCTTCCGAAATCTGTTTCCTGTCATATAGCAGGAGCAGCACAAGGGAGAAGAAGGAAGTGTCAAAGACCTACAACCAAACAATATGTATAAAATGTACAATATAAATATGAGCGTTTTCATGGGCTATGTTCTTTAACAAAGTTATTATATCAAGTTACTTTGCAGATTGTATCATTATTTTGCTTATGTTAGTTTGGAAAAAGCAGGACAAACAAGTTCGTGATTCGAGACTGAGCAGAGAGGTGGTTTGATTCAGTGATATAACTTGTTCTGCATGTAGACAATGATGACGACAGCTCTACTTCTGGATGTATGGATTACGGCTAACTTAAGATTGTGATTTAAGTGTCTTAAGACTAAACATGCATGGGAGTCGTGCACATTTGATACAGATACATCACGAAAGTTACCTTTCTCAAAACCCAATGACAAGCATAGCATTCTGTATGAAGTTTATAGCTAAACCAAAAAAAAATCAAATGATACTTTAAATCTGAAAGAGTACGTAAAGGAATGCAGTACCTAGCGAGCATATAAATTTTAGCGAGATAACGACTATATTGGCCAGCTAGATAATCCTAAAAATCTTACATACATCAAACTTATGAGTAATGAATTAAATAGGTAGTGTAGTTTGTAAAAATGGGCTGTGTCACATGAAACTATCGATAAATGTCGGTGTCGTCCTGGAATTCGTAATATGAAATATGGATGCAGAACTACTGTGTAATTAAATTGATAATACGAATGAAGTTCTAACTAATGACACGCTTGTTCTTCATAGGGAAAGCATTTGTGTAATATCAGACCGAGTGCAAGAACTTTCATCGAATTATCCAGCTATTGCCCTCTCATTTTGAATCAACTACGCCAAGCAACAATGTATAATTCGAAGGATGAGACGAGGACGATGTGGGCATGTTGTATATCACTAATTATATGTATGTATAAAGAGTAAAGTATAATAGAAGCAGCATAACGTTCTATTAGTTTTGGCTTTTCTCTGGGAGCGTTTTCATGGTAGTCATGATTTATGTTTCTAGAAATCATGTTTGATAAGTATGTTATCCACGTGATTTCAAATGATGGTCCACTCGTCCGTTATCAAATTTTCTGATTGGCTACCAGAATTTTAAAATTTATATTCATCAATCGATGCCTCTGGACTATCACCAACCTACCAAATTAGAGGGCATTAAACCTTGACTTGATTAATTTAATGCACTTCGCATTTATTTGTGCTGTTTGATTTTAAATTCATAACACTATGGTATAATTTAAGTATTTTAATTATAGCTGTTAAAGGTTATTTTGGAATTCTTAGGATTATTGGCTTGCAAACAACCCATAGTCATCTTACTTATTAGTATCAATACTAAATAATTAAATATTTCTTCTAGTATTATTTCTTTACTCGCTTCTACAAATACATCATTTATATTCTTTCCAATTCAGTTCGGTTCAACCTTTTGATAGTATATCCCGGAATTTAGATTCCAATTGTTTTTGATAAACATTATTGAAGTAGTTACTGATAATAGTAAACATATATATTTAAAATACTTAACTTTTGGTTATTGAGATTGCAGATTAAGATTAATAAATTGAGACATAAAGTGGTCATAAATTAGATACTACAAAACTTTCTACAGCTTATAAATATGACACGATTGTGATACTGCAAAGTGTATTTTCTGTTTAAATAGAGCTGAAGGCTCATGAAAGAATAAAGAAAGAAGTCAGCTATGAAAAATGGGAAATAGCAATTGTCCAAATGGGAAATATCTCGTTCGAAAGTTACTGGATTCAACGAAAACAAAACTTGGATTTACTTGTTTCTCGATTCTAAACATAAATCTAATTGGCTTCCTATTCAAAATTCCTAACGAATAAAATCAACATTCTGCATATTGCACAATTTTCTATTGTCTTTTTGTGCAATGCACAAACCTTAACCACAACCTTTGCCATTTATATTGCCATATTTTTCAGTCTTCAAACTCATACGATGATTTCGATGGCTTCTTTCTTTTAACCATTTAAAAAAAGTATTTTCAAGTATTGCTATGTAATCAAAAATAATGCAGGCATAAATATATAGTAGTAACATGATAAAATATGTATGAACCGTTCAATCTCCCAGTCTGCAAGCTACTAGAACTGTACAAGCTATTCATGTAGATATTCAACAATTTTGTTTTTAAGGTTTGCTGATTAAAGGTGAATATTTTCACATAGAATAAAACTTGTTAATTAGCTAAAAAGGTTGCAGTTATTTACATCTCGCATTATATCATTAATTTTAGGTACTTAGTATCGTATTGTTTTCTTTTCATACATATATACATATAATATATATATATATATATATACATGCTTATAGAAAGCAAATAAGCCTTCAAGACAAATCTTGTCAACAACATAAAAAAACCTAAATTTGTTTAGAAATATGATAAACATTCGAAGTATGTATTGCATATATCAATACAGTAATGTATATATATGTAGTTTTGCAGATAATATTACAAGGTTAAACGCTGAGAGAGGAAACCAAACACTTTCCACCAAACAGTTTGTCGAGATTTTGATGAAAGTAAAAAGGGGCGAGTTTACGATCAAAGGAAGTGTTCTGGCCAAGCATAATTGATAATGGTCTTATATATGTATGTATCTATACTGTGCTTTAACAAATACTTTTTTGTCGATGGTAATAGTGAATGCATTCGCTAGAGCCAAGCTGATATGCTAACCTTTCTTTTCTCTTTTTGTTCGATCTAATTTAATTACATATCTAGTTGTGCAGGTCTAACGTATTTTCACAGTCGTCGTATTCTCCATTTTATAATCAGTCTTTCTCATCTACATTTAACAAACAATGACAATCACGTTCCTCAGGGTGACGTAAACGTTTTCGAATAGGAGTTAATACAAACGAGATTTTTTTCTGAGGAATTCTAAAATAAATGTAAAAGTTTTACAAGCGAAATAGTCTGGAATGTCTTTGTATAAAAATATAAGAAATAGCCTCAATGTATCTTAGAAATTTTGGAATTACTAAATATTTTCTTAAAATAACTATGTAAAAGTTAACGTACTCTTGAGTGTATAACAAACCAAACATTCCAAATCACCGGAAAATTTAAACTATTTTAATTGAAATGATATATATTCAGTAAATACGAGAAGGAATATTCAACAGGAAAATAAGGGGCCGTCACTTAAAATGTTTTTTCGTTATCACCAAAAATCGCTATTTCCAGTATTTATTTAAATTTTCCTCTGAATGATTATTTTTGGCAAATTCAAGTTAGAAAAATGTTATCGTTCATAACTCATAACAAGCTTTATTAGACCCCGTTGTAAATTTCATCATGATCTTGTTCAACTTTATTCACTCTTCAACTTGTGTTTTTTTGTAATACTCTGTTCAGTTCAATTTGTGCATTTAATTGATGTAGTTTTGACGTTGATTTAAAAAGTTTGGAATTTTGACTTTCCACATTTTATGTGCATTCATTTTCCTGCAATTAGGTATATCTAATAACTTCGTGACGCACTTGCTTGTTATAAGTTTTAAAAATAGTTTCCCAATCCTTACATTTATTATTCTGTTCATTCACCTGTGAATAAAATTATCAAAAATATTGTACTTATTCATCATGGATTCTAACAGGCTGAAAAACACGAGAAAGTTCCATGAATACTTCGAATACATTAAAAAGTCTCAGACATTTTTCCCACGTAGAAGGAATTTTTTTCAGTAAAATACATCTCATCAGAATCAAAACCAAGCCAAATAATATTGTTTCTTGCTGAATAAGGCATTTTTAACATGGTGACCGAATGACGAGTTAATGATTCCATTTAAATCTCACAAAATCCTTTTGTGAACATTTTCATTTTTACGGATAATAAAATCCTCACTCAAACAGCTCATCGTCAGCATCATCATTATTGTCAAATGAAACACTACTGCTTGGAGGATGTTTTGAATGAATTTTGTAACGCAAAAACTAGAAGAGAAAGTTATAGTTATATATTTTCCCCTATGTTCCATTCACCACAGAAAAACTTTGCAATTTAAGCCGAACAAGACAGGAGGGAGTTGAGGAAGTAGTGAAGCAGACCAGTGGGTCTCACTCCGTGGTGCATTTCATTTATATACACACATAACATGCATACACGTTTGTGTGGATCACTTGAATTATGCTAGTCAGTTAGGCTGTCTCTTGTAAATCCTCTCGCTTTCTCGCTCACTCCGTTAACATCATCACAACCAAGCGTACAATTACTCAGGCAGTAGTAGCGTTTAAACCCACATTTTCTTTTCAAATGGTTCATCCTCCTGCAGGCTAAATACTAATGTACGTAATATTGCTCCTCCATTTTTAACAAAATAAAATGTAGCATTATCATTTCAACTATCATGACAAGACGCAAAAAATGAACAAGCAAAAATGCATAGATGTACTTGATATGTACTATCATATGCCTTTTTATACAGCATGTAAATGACCTCGTTGTAAAAACACAAAGTATTTAAACAGTAAAAGGCTGATGCTACTACACGACAACGAGAATAATTATGGCCATCCTTTAATTAGCCTCCTTATTACTTACATGCTTTTACATTCTATGTACACATTATATACAGCCATACACAAACATGTGTGTCTTTCTTTTCGTGTACATATTTTTCCTCCTAACCATTTCCCACAAATTATATGCATGTCTATAATATGCATGATATAGCGTAATCAGTGCAAACATTCCTAACTTGTTTCCTGGCTTCCGTCTAAGAAAATTTGTAGATGGGCGTATAAAAAAATCTGCAGTCTAACTTCCTCTTTTTGTCTCCTTTTCCCTCTTGTTTTCTCTTTCTCCAGCTAGTTTGCATGTACATTCCAGCAATTTTATTACATGCTTTTTCTCTTATAATTTTTTTCTGAGTTCAAAAGTTCTCAGTCCCCCACACGTAATCATAACCATCTAGAACAATAACATACACATTGTTTGTATGTGAATTTAGCCTTTACAAGAGATCATGCATTCGCCAAAATAAATATCCAGTGTTTTACCAGCTCTTTTGACTGTACACATTACACAGTAGTGGTGATAATATTTGCTCAGTTTTGCAAACGTTCAATTCTGTTCAATTCAAGATCATCCTAGTCATTACATGTAGATGGATGCAAACACGAAAAGTCGATCTTCTGGTGAGATAGAGATACTCCAGTGCAACTTAAAGATGGCTAGTGTTTTCATCTAATCATATTGGTGGAAGAGACCACTTCAAGTGCTCGGTTGTGTGGTTGAGAGAACAATTCATCGTGAATTATATAATACCCTAATATTTATTACAGATGTATGTTGCAAAGCAACGTTGGCATGCATGCAGACAACGCATGCAAAACGATAGCAGAGTAATGCACACACAGACACTTGAGTAATTCTGTATTTAGGTAATGCTGTATAATATGTTTGTTGTCTGGATGTAAGTTTGAATGCTACCATGTCGTGTGTACAATGTTCTTTTAACATTTAGTATTTATTACATTATCCCTTATACAAAGACATGAAAAAAGAAGAAAGCTAACAAAGTGAAAGTGTCTTCTTTTTCATGCTGGAGGGATGGACGTAGGGAAAGCACATAATATATTATTTTATGTATCTCTATGATCATGATCATCAGCATGATAGTGATGATGATATGCTGATGTGCATACATGCATTAAAGGTCTTGATGGTGATGCTACTATGCTACCTCATGCCTCTTACTAGGAAGCAGAAGAAAAAGTAGCTTTTCTCCTTTGTATCATGAAATGAGAAAAGTAAGACGAAGAACTTGTATGGAGTGTGTATGTTTGCTAAAGAATCCTACTACCATTATTACTATTAGCACTACTAGTGCTTTTCTCATGTGTACATACATAATGTACAAAGTCAGTAAAGTAAGCAAGTGAATGAGTGAGTGAGAGGTCAATAACACAAACATTGCTTTCTCCAAATTTCAGCTATATTGTGCATGTCTTGCGGGTGTATGTCTTCCTTATTTCTTGACTGACTCATTGTCTTCTTCCTCCATCTTTTCTACGATATCATAAGTTGTAAACTTTATGCAAGCAGGGTAATAATCAAGTTACGTTTTGCAATTTCTGTGACCAAAAAATGTGAATTCTCTGGAAATGGATTTGTATAGACCAAGATACATGGAATACCTATACTATCCATTTAAAGAAAAGCACATGCGGAAAAATGCAAATCAGATTTTTTAGAAGAGAAATGTTGCTCGCCTTTGTGTAGGTTGTATTTTCGCGGAAAAGCTCTTGCGTTCCGAAAATAAAAGATAATGATAATCGACAGGAGTCATTTAAAGGCTGTAAAATTGTTAACGTAAAGGAAAATTTTGCTGGCATACAGTCGCGTACACTTTTGTACAATCAAAATGATCCTTTCCATTTTATTAAATAACCCCCCGTCTAGTCTCGCGTAGGAGACAGCAAAAGAGCTAGTAGGCAGAAGAACCCCTACAACATGCATACTTGAGACTAGAGTTTATCTTGAAAACCAATAACCTTGTAAATCAACTTGGAACTTTCCATTTTTTCTTTACTATATTCACTCAATATCTTGGCTCGTGCTATTACAGTACATTTTCCTGTTTCGTTAGCTTCGTTGAAGATGGTGGTTTTGAGAGGACACGTCGTGGTCTATGTCCCTTGTTGTTTTAAGTAAAGCAAAGACGAAGATAAGATAAAATAAATAAATAATATACTTATACATTTACAACACTATCAGCAGAATAATAGTAAAACATTTTCCCTTGTTTTTCCTCTCCTTGTCACCAACAATTCTTTCAAGATGACTGCTAGCTGTTTTCTGGTGATATGGTCACCAAGAATAATACAAAGAAGAACTGACATGGGCATCTAAGAAACGAATAAACACTACCGATGTTCATTCGTTCATTTATCGAAAAAAATATGCGTTCGTATGTGTGCGTACATTTGCAATGTGTCAATCCGTCCCCTCAATTTTAGTCATATGCCTTCATATGTACAATTCTATGACATTGCCCACCATAAGATGACTAGAGAAAGCCTTTTATTTTTCTTCACTTTTTATAAAACTATTAACTTCAGCAATAGTTGATGGTATACTTGTGTAGTGAATCCAAGGTAGAGAGTCAATATGGTTATGAATAAAATTGATCACGAGTTTTTTTATGTCCGATTCCCTCTCTCAAAAGAGTTGAGTGGTTATTACGATGGAAGACCTCCTCATATAAATTTTGATAGCATAAATAAAAATATCCTGTTGATGTACGAATAATAGATTTATCCAACAATAGTTTTCACTGTACATTGCATTGCACAAAAGAAAGCTTGTATGTTGTATATAGGAAGAAAATTGAATATACCGTATTTTCTCTAAATATTGGGTGTGATAAAAATCCCATTTTCAGTTCGACGAGGCTGCAATTGTTTGAATACTGTCGTAACAACAATTTAAAGAAATCTTGTGGAAACATTTGCTCTTTTTTTTACAAAATGTGTCCTTTCGCAAAGAACAAATGCACACGAAATCATTTAAAGATTCGGGAATCGATTTTTATTCGTGGTCACTTCACAAATTTAAGCCTACCGCTAAAAAGTTTTACAAACACTACTAATATTGCAGGGGGCTTTATTGAAACCGCTAAGGTATTGCGTAACTTGAAACTTTGCAAATTTTGTGAAGGGATTGTCTTGTCATATTTAGAGCAATGCAATATTTTTTAGGAAATACGGTATAAATTTAGTGTATTCCTTTCTTTTTGATTGTAAAAGTCGTTGGTGTGTTAAATAGTCGCAGTAAAACATCCGAAGTTGTCAGAATGAAGAAATCATTATCCATAATGCTGGAATGTATTGAAATCCTTTTATTTTCATGACATAAAAGTTTACGATGACAGTCACTCAACTGTTCGTAGCATAGGGAATAATGCGTAAAAATGTCAACATCAGCCATGATCATGACAGGAAACAATAAAAATCATCATAATGAATACATAAACAAGCCATTCAAAAGTAGTATTTATAGGAAACATGATTGTGGCCTCTATTTACAGAATTAATAGATTGCATGCTACTTAAATTGATAGCTTCTTTCATCTTTCCACTTGCGTAATAGGACAATTTCCTTGTTGAAAAAAAGAATGTCCTATAGATTTTTAATAGTAACCAAGTTCAACTTACAACCATAATAACAACCTACAATGAACAGATGTATTGTTGTATTCTAGGGTTACCGTATTCAATTTCTTGTAAAGTATGCTGATGTAGTAATTGTGATACTATGATCCCAAAAGTGACCTACTTTGGCTTCAGCCACTATTGGATTAACAATGTACACAGCTTTAGATATTATTCAGTGCGTCATCTCATTGTGAAGGAAGGAAACATGGAAAGTCTCCACCAACAATTGTACCAAAAGTCAGCAACTCAACGTCTTGTCCTTAATGCGTGTTATCTGATTCCCATCTCGTGACAAAATGGCTAAAAATAAATAAATGTTATGGAATTTAAAACTGGTGATGTAAAACAATACAAGATTCACATCTGGTAAATAAAAAATGAGAGTAGAAAAGCAAACTACACTTGAAAGAGAGTGAGTGAGAGATCATCTTTTTAGTTTCATACGCACCACTGCCATCACCATCTCTAGCGACACATCAAGCAGTCAACAGGATGACATGAAATTCCTTTACCTTTTATTATTACTTTGTGAGGAAAAAGTAAAAAAAGGGAAGGGGGAAAGAAAGCCGTCTTAAAAGCAGTCTATAGAAAGTTTACATTAAAAGTTATGACGTTTCTCATGTGCTCGCACATACACGAGGAGATTTAGATGAAGAAACCAATCTATTGCACTATTCTCTTTTTGCGTACTCAAGTCAAGAGCAGTAAAAGCCTTTTGTCTACTCTCTTGATGAGGATAATAATAATTTGACACGCGCTACCACTCCACCACCACAACAGCAACATGTTCTTAATTTTTACTACACCATCACCTCAGGAAAAATAAGTAAATATTACTGTATATTGGTAGTGGTGTGGTATGATGTCGTATTGCTTTTTTGTGGTTTGACTTAACAACCTTTGAAAGAATAAAAGCATGAGAAAGTACTACCATTATTAAATAATGGCATTTAAAAAAATGTAAGCTCAGATGACTCCTATGGACACACTCAAATGGTAGCACGCTCTATATTACTGTTACTTTCATCCAATTCAATTTTTTAAGGTACATGACACAGCACTAGAGTAAGAGCAGCAATATCAAATAGTAAGCTACTCTGTAGATGAGATGAGATGACATTAATACCTTTCAAACAAAAGTATTTTATAATAGAAAAAGGCATCTTGTGTTTTTACACCAGACTATTCCTTCATTCTAACCTGACGTTTGTTTTCTCTAAAAAAATAGTTTACTGTAATTTTCCAGATATCTATTTACCAGTCAGTAGGTAGAATTCTATTCCTTCCTCGATATCTTAAGATAAAACTTCATTCTTTGGTTTTTACAACTGTCGGTCTTTCAGTTGCCTGTCTGTAGCAGAAGTTGGAGCCTAGGAAAAAATGGATGGGATGTACTCAATTTGTTCCGGTTCATTACCTTGCACTAAACTATAATAACACCCGTATTAAAATGACTTGACTACCCGTTTCGAGGGTGTATAAGTTCATATAATAGCGCATGAAGGAAAAAGACTTCGAAAAGATGAGCTGTTTGAATAGAAGGCGACGGAGAAAATAATAATGGCAACTAAATACACACTACTACAGAGAACAACAGATACACAGTAAATTTTATGTACTTGGCCGTTGTTGAGAGAAGCACAATGAAAATACGTGAATAACAGAAGTGGAATAGAATAAAGTAATTTATTATGTTAGCTTTTTGCTCATAAATAAAGTTTACAACAGGTAGCAAGTAACAGAGTAGCCAAATGAACATACACTAGTACAATGCTAGTGTTGACGGTGATGCGGCACTCATCCATCCTCAAGTGAATTGTGAAAGGGAAGGGAAAGCATGTTTGTATGTCGTCTCGTGTGGGGCAACATCAAGTGTTGGATGGAAAAAGAGCAACAACTGCAACAATAACAACAGCGAAAAAAAAGTTGAAGGTGGGACAGTAACTAAATAAAGTCAGTAATAGTGAGTTGTGAGTGCAGGCAACAAGACAAGGCATATAATTTGAAAAAGGACAAAGATAACGAGTATGTACTTTCGATGCAGCAAACAATCTTCTCTGAGTACTTTACAATGTGTACATGCAATCAAGTTTCAGCTTTTTCCTAATCTCTTTTCTCCCTCTCTCTTACCTGTAAGCTGCTTGAATTTTGTGCATCAAAGGTGAAGATTCTCATTTTCTTTTTAGATACATATTTACATGCATTACATAGCTGGACCATCTAAGCATTTTACATCTAACTTTGAGTCGCATGCATTTGGTTACAATACGCATTATGATTGTTGCTTTCCATTACCATTCCATTGTTTCATTCCTAGAACGCTTTTCCATTTACCTTTTCCAACTTTCATCATCAATACTTTACTGCAGTGAAGAAGAAAACTATCTCGTATGCCGTGACGACTGATATGAGCTAAAATTTCGTAATGTTCCCGCAAGCTTTATCCCTGATGAAGCTTACGCAAAACAGGAATTCCTGCCGACATAAAACTTTCCTAGTATTTTCTATTCTTTGACTTGCTATATGGTATCGATGCGAAAAACTTTCCTTGCAGAAATGGTTATAGATTTTTGCCTTACATATATACAATGTAATAGAGGAGATTAGGGGAATATGTGGTAAAATAGTATCAAGTTTCAAGTGAACAGCACACTGGAATTGTACGCCAAGAAGCTGGAATGAAATACAAGTGAAGTAATAGTCGTATAGGAAATTGAGCAAGTGTCCTCACTTGTTCTGCTGACTAAAATAAATAAATATGTCGTGTCCTTCTTCTGAAAATCATTGTGCCAATTTGAAAACTGCAAAGTAATTTAGATTTTACATAACGTACAACTTTGCATAAGAGGTACTTTCTGACAACGACTAGAGTGTGATTGGTGGTGATGGCGATCACGTTGGAGTATTGTGGTCGTCTAAATGCAGTCTATTGGAGCTGAAGAACAGCCAAAAGTTTTTGACTTTTTTGTGCCATTTATTCAAATGTAGATTCATTTAATCTAGGACTACCTGTATATTGCTCGTTTTCTTTCTTTGCAGTAATGTTCGCCTTTATAACTTGGCATATCTTTTGTGGTGGATAGTTGTCAAATTACGGATATGGCACAGATTGCGAGTTAAGAGATCTTTTAATGGACCTCAAAAATATATTTAGATTTTTTTGGGAAAACTTTTATAACAACTTTTTAAATTGTAATTGGTTTCGAAATATATAGTAGCGCTTTTCAGTCAAGCATGAAACGTTCAATTTGACTAAACTTGCAACTGAAGCAATTATAGTAATTTTCCGTAACGATTCTGAAAAGTTTTAATGCACGGCTGAAGCAACAAAATTTAATTGACAAATTTAGTTCATTGCAATTATATTAGCTATTTATAGTCTACCTGGACACAAGCATAAACTATTAAAGAAATGCCTCATATGCTTGCAATCTTGTTTCTAGAAAAGAACCTTCTCGAATAAAAAATGAGGTGTAGAAATTACGCCTTTGGTTGTTTGTCGTCTACGTAAAATAATAGCATCCCACGTGACACTTATGTATTACAAACTAGCAAAAGTAAAGCATACCATTTCGGCTACAAAAATCTACGTAGCATCCCAGTTGCTTTGGAACAATTAGGGAAACAAAGCTGCAGAAGTGGCGCTTCAGAAAAAAAATCTAATTTTTTACACTGATTCATGTTTATAACAAAGTATTTTTGAGCAAATGATAAATATGTTTTCAAATAGTATGTTTACTCTATTACAGTTGAGCTAAAGCATTATTGTATTCCACACGGATTTTTTTTCCGTTATAAAGAAGGCTTTTTCAAAATGAATGCAAAAATAAACGCGTTATTTTGTTTACGCATATTCGACGAATACATTGCACAACCCTACACATAATTATTTCTGATAATATCAAAGCCATTATCATGATTCATTGAACAGAATACATAGTTAAGTGAGCCTTTTTAAGTTCCATAACTCCGGCTGATACATTATGATAATATTGTGAATGCACATTACTTCGTTATCCTTCAATGTCAAAATTTACCAGCGCGCTATGCACAACAGTAAGATAACTTCATCTTCTACATATTTCACTGGAAACTATCCAATTGTAAACTGGGTTTCATAATTACGTCTATCTCGCCTTTTTTCTCAGTACTAATGGCATGCTTACATTTTATTATACAAAGTAAAATACATTTTGGCGTAAATGCTTCCATGAATGCGTCACCATTGTATTCTAGATAATCCAGATACATATTCTAAATATAAACGTTAATTATCCATTCCACCTAATTATACATGTATCCATATTATATCGAGTGTTAATTCTTGATTGCTACTTAGGGGAGTCAGTTAACATAATGGTTTGATGTTACACATTGTATGAACGAGCTTCCTCATAAGCTCACATCAAGTTCAACGAACATCGCAGTTCGTTTCTTATTGTTGGTAAACATTTGAGACGAATTTCCGAGTAGCAATGAGAACCACATCACCTTGTGGAAAGCTCGAATTTATACCAAATCGAAATGGCTCGAACACTACTGTTAAAAACAAAAGTAAAAGTGTTTTCTCTCTTATACTTGTACAGCATATACCAAAAATCACAGAACTGCAAAACAACTCTATTGAAAAACAAAGTATTGAATAATTGAGGTAGTAGGGACTACATAGGAAATTTAATGGGACCTGTCTCATCTTGTGAAAGTGATTTTTTAAACAGCCGATTCTTTACGTCTGTCAAAATACGCCAATCAACTTGTAAACACGATTCGAAAAAATGGTTAAATTTTACGTAAAAACTTTCCAAATCCCTTTAGAACTCCCAGTACTAAAAGTATAAAAATGAGAAGTAGCAAAACAAAGAAATAATGTATTGGATACACTTTGGGCTTTGCTTATTGAAAAACCATATATGTGATGTAATGTAATATCGAAATATCCATATTTACATTTACTCAATACTATGTTGCATAGCCAGAAGACATATTGCTCAATACATGTATACATATCACAAATAACCTTAAAACAACAAATAAATTTTGAAAATAGTTTTTTAAAAAATAGCCGTGAGTTTCCAATCTCTAGTATTACATCAGCCAAGGCATGGTCCATATTAATTTTAATGATTGTATTCCTTTCACAGTAACAAAGGAAAAATGTACAAACACAAAGTTTTACTAGATCACGTGTCCAAATGATATAATGCATAATATTATTTTTGTATGTACCGAATTCCTCACTTCCATCCACGGATCTTTCAACCTACCATTCCAATTTTAAGGGTGAACTGACAGCATGAGAGAAAATGAGGGAAAGGAATAGAGAAAAACTTTAGTAGGCTTGGGCAAAATATAAAAGAGTAACTCAGATTTCTTCTTTGTTACTTTCCTTTACAATTCAATTCAATAGTAGCTTTGTAAGGAGTGGTGTGTTCATATTCCCATAATGAGGCGGCGTCAGGTGTAGAAAAAGAACAAAAAGAAAGAAAAGAAAAGTCATGAATCATACATAATATTATTATTACTACGTACACTTATTAACATAACATGTGTATATTTAATGTGAAATACAAGCGAAACCTAGGCTAACTTGGTTGGATGGAGTACTTCTCAGGGAATGAGAATAACAAACCAGTATGAGATGAATGTTAGTATAAAAACTGTATTCGTAATGCATGTTGATCAGAAAAGGGATCAAGAGAGTACATAATACTTGAGAAACTTGAGAAAATAAGTCGCTACTGCTACCAAGCAAAGTGTTTCGCTTTCTCAAAAATACTTAATAATAATAAATGCCTTATATTTTTGTATATTTTTTTGCTTGTCACCAAAGTTAAAAATGTGTGGGAATGTAGTATGTGTGCATGATAATGATAAGTGGTGACCGGGAATTTCTGACCCCGCGTCGCGTCGGCCAATTTTTTTGTGCATTTTTGTATCAAATCACAACTCCTTAGAATTCCTTGGAACATGTTGCTTTACATACTTGCTTGTTTGTTTGTACATTTTATTGGAATTTCTGATTTCACATAACTTCAACAAGTTTCCCTTGTTTTTAGCAGTAAAATGACAGTTCTCTGTGTAAATTCGGAATATTTCTGTTCGAAGAATTAAAACCTTGGTTCCAACTTGATGACGAGAGTCAGTCTGACATTAAAAAAATATATATGGCATTTTTTTGTCTTCAGGTAGAAAGTATTCAAATTATCAAATAGCCTCTTTTGGAACAGGATCAGCAACTTTTAGCGCACATGGCACATACCATACCTAATGGGGAAAATCACTGTTGTTCTCGGCATTTATTAGAGGACAGGAAGTGTTGCTTTCTCTGTATTTGAAAAAATGTTGCACTGAGTTTGTAAGCACACATGTCAATTGACACTAGTGAATAGCCTCATTTAAATAAATTACACGGTACTCCATGTGCCTGTCTCATGTGACGAATGTAAACAGCAATGAGATCCAATTCCTATCAGCATCAACCAGCCAGTATATTTTAAACTTACTATGCACACATGACACATTATACTTGTTCCTTTGGTACATGGATTCCGTGCTGGGAACAAAAAAAAAGACTGTCATGTAACTCACCAGACGAGGAAGACGCAACAGCCTACTGTATATGTATTTTCATTAATGCGTTACAATCACGAGGCTTTAAAAACTGGTTCAAAGGAAATCATCCTTAACAAAACCAACAATTCGTACAAATAGTATTCATTAATTCATACTTGTTGGGGGAAAAATATGCTTCCTAATGAAGGCTTTAAGAGCTTTATATACTTGTGAGCGAGATTCTTGAACAAAAGGGTCACTAATGAAGAACTATGCATGGCTTTCTACTTAATTTAAATATAAAAATACTAACATCTAAATTAATACGCAGAAGCATAAAGAAAAAGCTAAAATCTCACGTGATACTCATGGGATTGACTTGAGAGCACTTTTCAATTTCCTTTTATTTTTTAAACTTCTTTTTCAAACACAAAGAGAGAGAAAGTAAAAAAAAACCTTAAAATAAGTAGAGAAAGACAAGCGACGCTAAAGTATCTATTTATCAGGTGAAGTACTCTATATCCTCGGGATTATTTAATCTAAGGAATCTCTTCCAAGTACACTTACACATTAGATACAAGTCTAGGCTGATGTGTCTTCTGACGAAATCAAGATCATTTTTGGGTCACAATATAAAGTTTCAAAATATAGGATTTAACTACATAATCGATTGGTATGCATCATATATTAAGCCAAAAAACCTGTTTTATGACTTTGCCCGTTTAAATGTTTTAGCAGTTCTCTTCATCCTAGACTGACCATGGTATGCATTATTTAATGGCGCAGCACATTAAACAGCTCTATACTTCCCGACCGAATGTGATGCATATAACCTGGTGCAGTACTTACCTGTGTGAAGCTCAAGTCGGCATTTTTTTACCAACAGATTTTGACAATTTGAAATCATACCTACCTACCTTTTTATATTTTTTATTTACATCCTTTAGAAATCAAATAAAGATGGTAGGTGAGATAAAATAAAAATAAAGCTGACAAAGAAGTAGATAGAGAGTGGATGGAATACTAGACAGAAATCATGAAAAGCTATTTTCTCTCTGAAGATATAACCGTAATCCAAAGCCATGAAAATGATGATGATGATGCTAACAGCAAAAAACAGGAAGAAAAATTGGGACTTCTTCTTGGCCAAATGGCATCAGGGAATATAAGATGTAGTAATAATATCAGCAGTGGCACATTCGACGCGTAAAAAAAGGATTCTTGGGAATTTAAGTGGTTCAAACTAAAACGCAACAAGAGGTACACCAGATTATATGAACTCGTATGAACCCAAGTTATGCGTCGATCATTCTTTCTACCCATCTTCTTCTTTCTCTCTTCAACTTTCATTTGAGTTACTTTGACAACTAATACTGCTGAAGGAACAAAACAGAAAAACAAGTGTAAGTTATGTAGGTCGGTCCAGTTTTCATTTAATATTATGTGATAAAAATCCATAGGAATAGGAATGCATAATAATGAATTATGAGACTTTGCTGTATAATGAATTGAGCAATTGAACGTGTAATATGAAACATGTAAACACTTGTTTTTTTCTGGAATTGTGTCTACGATCTTGTGACAATATGCAGCTTCTTTTTGTACAAGGCGTAAATAATGTAATAATATTTTTACATCTTTGAATCAAAAAAATATACACAAAACATATTAAAGCTAAAAGTTACTCGTTCTTTAACCTTTTAAGTTTATGGTTTGGAATGCCAAAATTAATATACATACATACATGAACATTTATAATTACACTATTAATATGGTATTAATATATTCATTGGCTAAAATGACAAGTGTCAAGTTAGGTAACAAGGCTGAACATTGAACAACATTCTGTCTATTAAGCAAAAAACTAAGAGTTATTATTTATTATTACGAGTGCAGTGTCCTTTCATCTTTCAACTGTTTCTTTTTCTTTTGGGGTGTTGTTTGCCAGGAAAGCATATATATATACATCTTTTCTCGACACAAGTGCGAAGACCGGGTGAGTGGCAGTTCATCCTTTTCTTTTAATTTTGCTTCTGAGGAAAAAAGTACAGAAAAGTTTCTTTGGACTTGTCATTTTTTTGGAGGCAAACAACATAAAAAAATCGGGATGACATGAATCATCATTATCATCGTCATCAGTCTGAGATCTCTGTATGCATCTGCCTTTATATTTTTATAAATAAAATTGCTACTTTTTGTTATATTATTAGAAAGACATCCGATGGAAGCTGGTGATAATTTTATTATGAATGTATTACTACGTTAACAAAAATATATGTCTAGTGCACTTACATGTAATGGTAATAATAGTAATAATAAACCCAACGTCATAATCTTCTATTTTTAAATTTCAATGTGTGGTCGTCCTGAGGCTACTGCTTTAAAGATAACTGTTTTTGGCTGAGTGAAAGGTCCTTCTGTGCTTTCCTCACTGGAAGATGTCTTTACCCACACTGAAATCGTTTCTAGTGAAGACGACCGAGAAAGTCACTTGTTTTATATATTTTTTTGGTAAAAAACTCTAACCACAGTACTAGTAATGTAGACGGTGTAGTACTTGAGTAGTAGTATTTTGCGCCCTTGTAACTGTCCTCCTTTTTGGATAATCCAAGGATATTTGTAAGAAATGTCCATCGACATAAAAATATACCCTCTCTATCTCTCTACTGCGTACACATATTCTAGTAGATAGAAAGTAAAGATATAGTTTTGTTGGAGGTTTTGTGTGGTTTGTATATGTTCAGATTATTATAGTGACATTCAAGAGCTCCGGAGAGAGCTGCTTTTCGTTAGAAAGTCAAGGAGTACACAAAAACAAAAAATGACTTTTTTGGTTAGCTTTGATGATAACTAACGTTAAGTTGAATGTGTGGCCACTGCTCCGATTACCACTTTCATAACTGTTTTCTGCTAGTGGCAACATAGTTCAATGCATTGCCATGCGATGATGTTAGATCGAGCATTATTCTAAAAGGAGGTTTTTGCTGTAATAATGAACATATATATGAAAATTCAGATTGGAATGAACAATATGAACATCCCCAGGTACGAAAGTATTATTTAATGTTGACATTTTTGCATTTTATACGGAAACATTTCTTTTAAATCAGTAAGCCATCATGAATACTATTATACTTGATTAGTAGCTGTACCTACGTCTGCGTACATATACATTATGTATGTGCAATTGTGCATGGCTACTGATATCACCACTAAATTAATCTAAAACGATAAATAGATAGATATGTGGAGAAAGATCGCTATTGACGTTCCATATGTACGTTTCTACATATAATCACTTTTACTTAACCTCACGCACACAAACAGGCAGTTGAGAACAAAATCCGGCGTACACACATTTCCCTGTAAACATCACGCAAGAAAAACTGTAGAAAAACACACATAAATGCGTATGAGGTATGAGTATGTATGTAAATACTATGAACGTACAACAAAAGTATGTATGAACTTTGTATGACATTTGATTACTTTCTCTTTGTCAACGCTCGGTCTGGTAGACGGTGACGAGGGTCATTTTATTAGACTATGAAAGCATGTCTATGCTTGTACTTTTTTATGTGCATAAATGTATGCATGCTGTGGTTTGGTTTTCTGCTTATACGGTTCACTTATATTACATCACATACAACAACAAAGCTGTAATTTACCAAAAGTGAGCACATTCTGTTTCCCTGCCATTTTGACAGCATCAGTTGAGGATGTTGGTGTATATAACACACACCGAACAGATTCACAGCAGTAATGAATAGAATGGCATCAGACTGAACTACTCAATCGTGTAGTAATCAATGTAAACTAAATTGCATTAAAGCTTTTATTTCTCGGTTCTTCCGACTAACAAGCTATTTACTATATAACCCACATACTTATAATGATAACTGGAACTATGAGAGTACACCTTTTCATGAGTTTTCATGTCATGTCGGACTCATAACGCCGCCGGAATCACAATCACCGCTGTACACAATACTCATTTCTTCCTCAAAAGCTATCAGGAAGGCTATCATCACACTGAGCCCACGGGTAGAATAGTAAAATTGGTATATAATCAATATAAGTTTCCTTCCAATGCTATCACTTAACATTTGTATTATATTTATTTTATATACAATGTAAAAATCCACAATATAGTTTATATAAAATATATTTTCTCTTTTGGCTATGATAGTTGTACTTAATATTTATAATAGTACAAGTAGAATACAGGTCACAAACGATTCATCAGTGTAGTATCGAGGATAGCATGGTAATAGTAGTTGTGGTGGTATTGGCTTTGGGGAACTTACAAGGTCACCGTCATCACATCAATTTACACGAAATGCATATACGGGTATTTTGGATACTTACCAACCAGCATATCACTATTCATTCTCGTCATTATCATCATCAATAGCCGTGGTAGTGGTATTGATAGTTGTGGTGTGTGGTGACATGATTGCTCTCTTTTCTCTTTTTATTCTCGCTGACAGTCAAGATATTCTTTTATTTTGGTCGGCTACCAGGAAAGGAAAGTATAATGACACCGTGGTGTGGTGATAGAGAAAGAATGTGAGTGTGTAAAGAAGATGAGACTAAAGTAGACTTACTCTTACTCACACTGGTTCACTATCATCAAGTTACTATACTCTCATAGTAAACTTTATGATAGTAAACATTAAAGATATGACATTACATGGATAGCTGGTGCCACTGCTCATAGAAAACAGATGTGGTAGAGAATTGCCTCAAATGGTGAGGGCAGTCAGATGGCGATCAAGAAGATGATACTATAAGCAATTAAGTGAATATGGTAGGAAGACTGAAATTAGGATTTGGAGAATTGTATTATAATTTGTGTGACATGAGCAAAAGTAAAGTATACTAGTCAGCTTCTCTCTTTTTATCGTTCAAGTACGTCGCCTAATTCTATTTTCTTAACATGGTTACCTTTCACAAGTAAGAAGTATACGACCAACATGCATACCTTCACATTAAAAATTTAATAATGTTCTTTCAATTTCCTGGGAAAGCATAAAATAATATATGCGCATACGATATGCATGAAATTTTTATTTACATTAGTTTGTGTAAATAAATATATTATGTAGTTTTGTAAAAATGTTATAGTTGCACTGCCAAGGTACATTTTTTTCTTCAAGTTTAAGGTACTGTAAATAGTCAGTGTTGTCATGCTTCGTCTATGTCCATGAGGACATCTGAGAAGTTCTCCATTAATACAAAGTGTTCACGGACACACGACTAGTAAATAAATGGATTGTGTGAAATTCAGGATGAAGGAATAATACGTGAATACACACAGTGAACATTATACCACCTTCTGTGAATGTTCTTGAGACACTAAAGTTTCTCTCCTTTTATGGTGTGATATGATATGCTAACCTTCTCTATATCGTCTTTACTTTTTCGTGTTCGCCGTACCAACAACCGTTTTCCCATTTATTTTTTTCTGCATAATGCACACACAAAGTAGGCTAATGAATTTATGTATGTTTATACATTTTTAAGTACTTTCACTCTACTAACAGTTTACTATTTTCATTCTGTGTCCTTAGTCCTTTTTTCCCTTTCGTACTCTATTTTCATCAGAATGCCATCATCATCAAGAAAAAAACATTCAAGTTGTCTAGCACGGTGTACTACTACATAACATATATTTTATCTCCATGGTCATTTTCAAATATTTGTCTAGGCTAATGTTTCACTTTTCGCTGTTTTCCCTGACTTTTACTTTTTTCCCCGACTCCTCCCTCCTTTCTTTTTTTACTGGACTTTCTTTTCGTATACATCTGTGCACCCATTCCCATGCACACCATAGTGCAGCTATGCCAAATAACTCCTTGGTAGTCATGAAGGATATTATTATTATTATTGCTATTAGATTTTCGCAGCCTATCCTAATACTCATTATTTCTATTTTCCCTTGGCCTATCTGACGGTATACGCTTGGCTGTATGGCCTTTTGATGCTTTCTTTGTCGTGAACAGGCATTTTTATGTTATTACTGGCTGGCACAGACAAAGTAAGATATATTGTTCTAAAAATTGTGCACAGTGACAGTTATTTTTGTCTTCCACTTTATGCAATATTCAGAAAAACTGAAGGTTTTTTTTGTTCTTTGGACTATGTGTATGTGAGGGTACTCCTCTTCTGTCAAACTTTTTTTCTTGTCCAGCTAAACGGTCTTTTGAAGATGAGAGGATACACATACATTTTTCTATAAAAATAGCGTTACATTGATAAGTATAAGTTTAATCTCAAAATTTTGTATTTTTAGAAAATGTAGGACAATTATATGTACCTATGCATATAAGAAGGATTTTCTTTTGTAAAAAAATATTCTTTCTGTCAAAAAATGTAAGTAAGACAATTCTTTTGCTCTAATTCCTTTGCAGTTGCGGAGAGCCTCTGGGTGGATACGGAACACACGGTTGTTATAATTCTTCAAATGATTTTGCTGATTTTTCTTTGTATCTTTGGGACCGTGGCCAACTCACTGGTTTTCTGGGTATTTAACCGACGCCCTGCATTAAGATCCTTATCAAACCGGTAAGCTTTTAATATTATAATCTGAATATTTTATCGAAAAATTCTTTGCGATTGTGAGAGTAATGAGATACCAGTATTGTTAGCACATCAAATTAAATTTAACTAACATTCGTTAACGTCACCATTCACCACCAGCACAAAAAATGCTAAATAAAAGCATACATTTTACTGATATCAAAAGGCGCTTAAAGTGTATGTACCACAACAACCATATGACATCGAAAATTCGAGAAGTAACGATAAGCTACATATATTATTAAAAAATATGTGGAATATGATAGTTTTACCTGTACATCATACTGGCGATACGAAACTCCATTTTACTATAAAGCAATTTTTCCACATTTCACTTTCTCCAAATATTTCATTGATGTTTGAAGGCATTGTAATAGCAGTGTTCTGAAAAAGTGTAACATCATTGTTGCTTCATTTCCATAGATTGAATAACATCATTCTAGAAGTTAGTGTATCAAATGAACGACAGAAAATTCGGAAAACTTGCTTTAGTTGTAAATGACACTTGTAAGTAGCATATTTTTCAGCATTCTATTGGACTTTTTCATATCGAAATTTAAAGCGTGTAGCTCCAGCTCCATTTTGTTCCGGAAGTAAGGGAGATGATAACTGAAACTAACTAAGAGTAAAACTGTCAACTACATAAACATTTTGCAGTTACCATATGCATTATACTTATGTACGTTCCACTTTTTTAGCTTCTTTTCATAAAAAGGTGCCGTCTAAATAAGCCAGTCAATCAATTACAATGTTGTAGTACCAGCAAAAAAAGTTTAAAAGGATTTTTACACAAGCAGTAGCGACAAACGGCCATGAAGCAAAAATGATGTGTGTAATCGACTACAGGATAAACCTTAATATGCACAGTCATCATTAAAAAAGAAAAAACTTGGGAAAACAAAGTTTACATTACCTTTCCCATGACTGATGTATAATTTCACAGGTAACCAAACACGTGAATTATTTTTTAGCTAAGCTTGGTTATAATAAAGTTTTATGTCTATGATGATGATAAGGATTAAAAATTACGAAACTCTTCCGTTTAACTTTTAGTGATATATTCATCCTATTAGGAATATAATTCATCCCAACCAACCACCACAGTATATACTTATAAGCACTAGACTAGATTAAGACGGAAATTAAAAACTAGTCTTGCAAAGCTGCTTTTTGTAATATGCCATACTGAATTAACTAAAAAAACTAATGAATATATACACTTTTTTATCCATTTAAATACTTTCATGCACGGTGCATTAGATGGTGATTATGTGAAAAGATGAGGATTGGAAGACTAAAAAAGTGGGCAACTTGTGAAAGTAGCTGTAATACTGGTTCCACTACTGGCGGTTAATAAAAGTAGGTTGACAGACACACGACAAGAGGCACTCAAGGGACTCACTTGTTGAAAGTTGGATAAAACCTGGCTCAAATTTATTCCTCTATGATGGCCACTATACATATATAAAACACATATACATCTATATGTATGTATGTATGTATTTTGGGACAGGTCGCTCAAGCTATTATAGCCTGAGAAACCATTGAGGAATCTGCATAATTAGCGATTATTTCAAAAATCCCATGCTACATATTGGAAGGCAGAGACAACTGAAGTGAATATTGTGCCCGGAGTCTTTGAAGCATTAGTCAAATTATGCTGCCGTCAGCTCAGTGCTACTGAGAGTTGCTGCATTTTACTTGCCCTAACACTTCTAGACTCCATCTTCATTCACTTCTCATAAAAACTCCCTTCCTCTATTTTTGTACGAGCACCTCAGGAATCGAACCTGTTATAACTGTCAGAGAACAGAGAGCTATCGGGGCAGCTAACCGTTCGTCCAACTTGGCTGCTCATAAACTAAGTCAACTTAAACAAGCACAAGTACTTAAGTTACAAGACAAGTCAGTAGAGAAGATCAACCTAAAAAGCAAACAAGTCTGCAAAAGTAAACCTGTCTTACAAAACTTTTTGGCTACAATTTTTTTTGATATCATATTTTATTTTAACAACCTACAAATATTAAGCTTTTTTTATTAGAACTATTACCTCAACACAATTATTATAATTTTTTCTCATTTTTTATAATTGTCCGTTTTGAAAAGTAAATCTGAATTCTGGAATCAATTCCACATCCTCCCTCCCCACATGTTTTTTTAGTAGGCCAAGCCACTGAAACCGAAGAGTATATTTTTTTGGGTTTCCTTTTAAGCCTCTCGGTTTTCCATCCAATTTTCTTGATAATTCTTCCAAGAAAAGCTAAGAACAATGCAATGCTTTCTGAATTTTGCTCAAAAGGCCATAACCTCCTCTCTCTCTCTCTCTCTGGATTGCATTGGGGAAACTAGATAAATTAGTGTTAGATGAACCTAAATGATTACATGCTTTTCAGCTTCTCTTATAACCTTGTATATACTTCCATTCATCCATCCATTCCATACATTAATATTTTTCCTTAAGCCCTTCAGTACACTTACCCATGCTTCACTCAACTTTACTTACTTTCTCTTTCCTTTCTCTCTAAGCTGTCATCTTTCTCGTATTTTCTTTACTGGTCTTGGTGAAAGTGAAGACACAAGGTGAAATAGAACTAGTGTGTAAACTCCAATAAATACAGTTTCTTCATCCAAAAGGGAAGCCAAACCACTACAATATTTTTTTGCTCATCGTCGTCAGTGTGCACACACATTATGTAATATCTCTTCCTGTCTCACTTTCTCCTCTTGATATACACATGTACGCTAGTTATATAGCAAAAAACCAACTTACAACTCTTGACCTACCAAACAAAGTGTGTATAAAACGCTCACAAATTATAAAGGATAAAATATATATATGTATGCTATCCTGAAAGAAAAAAGCTTGTCTTTGGAACATGAACACACTTACCAGAAAAAAACAGTGGTGGTCTTGGGTAAACTCAAGTCTCTCACGGTCTCAGGTTTGTTGTTAAAAAGTAAGTATATCGTATATACACTTTACTAGAATAAAAACACAGTATAGCACTTTTTATTATTATTATGAAGTATCGTTTTCTCCATTTATGATGTACACTTGTTTGTATGTCTTTCCAATCCAAAATAAAATATTATAAATGTTTTCAAAACGGGCGACATTCAATTTATGGCTTAAGTAAATTAACGGGTCATATTCAAAATAACCGCAGGCGGCCCTGATAAAATTAAGTTTTTTTCATTACTTTTCTACATCCTGTTACAAATAGTTTATTATTACATGAAAAAAAGAAGCGATATAAGGTAGTAATGATGATGATTTTGATGATGAAGGTAGTGACTTGGCTTGTAGTGCTTGGTTTGCTTCTTGTGCTGCTGATCGATAAGTATTTTGCTTTCTCCTTTGAACCGAATTGAGCTGCTTAAATTCATTACAGAGGAAAGACTAGTCTAGTATAAAAATGGGGAACACACAGGAAGTCGTGGTGACTGTTGGAGGTGGTACTTATAAAACCAGTGGTCTGGCATGACTTGCCTTGGTCTTCCTTCACTTCTCAGCTTTTCTCTCTCTCTTCCTTATTTACTCCAGGGAAAAAAGTGCTCTGCTCATCATTGTGATCATGATCATCAGCATCATCTTCGTCGTGATCACGATCACTAAAAAAAGAAAGAAAGGGAAAAAAACGACGAAGAAGAATCATTACAGGGTCCAAGGTTCTTGTGAAACCCAAAATCATCATCATCATCATCTAGATTACTTGGTATACCTATATAAAACTTTAAAAAATAATAATAGTGGAAAGTGGATGGTAGAAAAAAGGAAAAGTCGAGATTTTTATTTAGATGACGTGTTGAGCTGACGGGTGGTGGTCTCCGTTTTTTTTTTGGATAAAAATACATACATGAATGCATTTTCGGACGTTGACATTGACAAACTTCCATACAATGATGTTTGACATATGTGGATGGCATATTTGGTATATTATGTGGTTAAAAAAAAAGATTTTTTTAAAGGAAAAAAAGTCAAAAGGAATTTTTTAGAGAAAACCTTTTTTCTTTTGGAAAATAAGATGAAGGGAAAACAAGGAAAGAAATGGTTGATTTTTGGGAAGACGGTTTACACGGTTGGTAGATAAATATAAAAAAAACCTCACTTTGTAGACGACGAAGAAGAAAGAATAAAAAGGGAAAATAGGATAAAGCTTTAAATGAATACTCTTTTAAGTTGGATAAAAAGAGCCAACCAAACCAACTAAGAAAACTCTTTTTTTGGGGAAAAAATAAAAGGGAATGTGAAAAGTACAAAAAAAGGACTGAAGACGAAGACGACTTAACTAAAGTACAAATTTAACTAGGAAAGAACAAGTTTGTGTGTGGGAAAAAAAGGAAAGTTTAATGGATCAAAGGGAAAAAATATAATAAACTCAATTTGTATGCAAGCATTTGTGACTTTTAAGCTTTTTATAGAGAAGAGCAGAAGAGAATTCAAATGAAATTATGCTTCTTCGTTTGCATGTCTGTCGATAGAAATGAAAATGAGAAGTTTTTTGTGATTTAAATTCTTTTGGTTTTTTTTGATGATGGGCCATTATTCTAAAAAGTAGATTTTTTTCTATTGTTAAAATATTTTGTCTAATAGATTTGATCAGTGCATTTATTTGGAATGAAAAGGATTTAATTAATGATTTTTTTCAGAATTTAATATCTTTTCACATTTTCAGATAATTATACACTGTTTTCGTATCACTTTTATTTTTCTTTCTTTTTTTATTCGTCGCAGAGTTTAAATATGATTCATCGTACAACGTAGTAGTAGAGCGATATTTCCAACATTTAAATAGGCAATAATAATTTATTTATTTTTTATTGTTAAATATTTTTATATAGATTTTTTTCTTAAATATTAGATTAATTCACTGTTCTACAAATTCGTTTTTAGTACGCACTCGTGCATTCATACATAAAATGTGTAATGAGCTTTCTCACAAAACAAAAACACTGATTTGACTCTGTGACATGACATGTGTTTTTAGTTGAGAAAAGTACTCTAATGATCATGATGACAAAATGCCAATTATTTTTGACAATATAATTTTTTATGCAGTTGATATATTTTGTATTGTAGGTATGTTATTTTCTAGTCCATGTGTTGGTTTTTATGATGATGGCTATTCCGCAAATATAATTTTTTTATTTTCAAATTTATAATTTCTTTTTTTGTAAATATGTGTGTTCTTGTTTGTGTGTTGACCAGGTATAATGTATGTGTGTGTTTTTACTAAGCGTTTTATATAAACTACATCAATAAATGTTTTCATAGTGCTATTTTTTATTATTTCATACATACAATATCATAACTTAATTTTTAACAGTAATTAAATAACTGAATGTTATTTTAATGTGTCACTTAATATTTTTTAAATAATGAACAGTTTACAGCTCTTTCTTGGTTTTTCATTTAAATTTAATCTACTTGCCACTATATATCTATATAGGTATTAATTTTCCTCAATATATTAAATATAGTTTAACCAATAAATACTTTATACAATTTTTTTTAAATATTAAAAAACCAAATTAAATTAAGATTTATTATTATCAAATATGCATAATACATTTAATTGTCTGTGCGTAAATTTTTGATTCACACTTTTGTGAACTTTTTTTCTATGCATTTTTTTTGTGAAATGACTAACCAGGAAATATTGTATATATTTTTCCTTAGGATTTTTATTTCTTTGATTTACTAGAACACAGTTTTTGTTTTATTAAAAACAAGTGGTGGTAGAAATGAGGCGATTATTTCATGTCATCCTGCTTGTGTTTATGGCAATGTGATTTTAATAGCAAAACAATTTTTTTAATCCTCATTAAAACTTGTTTTGAAAAATTATAAAATCTGGATAGGTTTTTAACTGTTTGTCTTGTTTCACACTTTTTTACGCAACATAAAGTCATAAAAGTATTTTTAGTTGTCTCATTAAAGCAAGCAACATGAATCCAAACCGGAGGATTATATTTTGGGTAAAGCTTTTTGAAGTTTTCCTTTTGAAAATATGATAGGCTTTTCATTAGAGTCAG
>JAQFXM010001472.1:0-31915 GCA_034693345.1 Entomobrya multifasciata | reverse complement strand
GGTTAAACAGCGGATGCCGACAGTTTCGTGGCTTCCTGAGATGAATTCTTAATGCAAAATAATAACAATAATAATGTCGTAGGCTCTCCTCCTTCTCCGGAAATCACATAAAATATATACAAGAAAACTTATAAAAATAGAAAATGTGTTTATGTATGCGTGAGTCTAAAATATAATAACAATAAATTAAACCACTCTTCAATTGTTTGATATTTGACATGCCATGACCTCAGTTTATCTTAACATGTTTTTAATTGTTTTTTTCTGGAACAAAAAATATTTCAGCAATTTTCATAAAATCAATTTTAATCCAACTATTTTTTATTTCTTGAAACATACTTTTATCGTTACTTATTTACTGATGGAGTATAAACTACAAGAGTAAATGTGAATATAAATTTAGTCTTTAGTCATTTCACCAAAAAACGTATGCTTCGGCAAGACAACTATTGCTTTAAAAATATGAAAAAATTACAACATTTTGTTCACTCCTTTTCTTTTTGAACTAACAACACTTTATTGCGTTTCAAAACATTAGGACAGGTCTAAATCTTCATGAACGTCTATATTATCTGTATGCATCATGCATATGCATTCATATTTTAGTATGCCTAAAACCAGGCGTACTGCAGAGCTGATTGTAACAATTTTTCCTACATCAAACTTTTACAATAGCATGCATGTATGTGTAGTATACTTAACCAAATATAAAATATGAGGTCAAAAATCGATTTAACTCATTCAAATTCTGAAGCAGTACATGCAAATTTTTTTTGGATGTATGCCTATCTCATTTTGCTTTCTGTTTGCTGACTTTCTCTCGCTTTCTCTTTTGTATCTAGTGTGTTCCGTATTATGCATGGTATAGTAATAAGAATTTATGTGTTGTGTATGTGTAATATACAGAGTAATAATGATCTATAGAAAGGACACACGCATCTTCGTTTTCCTGTTTTTGTCTTTTTGTCGTTGTGTCGTCGTCGCTTTACCTATCACTTTCCATCAAGATATTCTTCTTGTATTGACAGCCATATGAAATCAAGTACAAACAGTACAAGTACACATGAATATGTGTAGCAAATACTTTTACTATAAATGCGCGCCATCGTTCGCGTCTTTTTCGTAAGAAAAATCAGCTAATCATTAATGCTTTGTGAAAAAGGTCTCGCCTCATTATTGGAATATTCCAATTTATACTTAATACAACCAAATTTAAGATTATTATAAAATGTATTGAATTTTTTAAGAAGTTGGTAATGATTGTTTTTTAATTGTTTGTTGAAGTTGGTTTTTAATGGTAAGTGCATTCACCTAACTTTAATGCTACTTTTTGAGTGATACCGCACCGGTTATAATACCCGAAGTTGCAACTTGCTGTTACAGCACATTGATAATTTTTATTGCTATCAAAACAGGATATTAGCGTTTGTTGCAATAAAAATTGCAGGTTTATCAACAAAAGGATGAATAACAAAGAGAACATGTCCATCCAAAGGTTGTAAAGATTTTTGTGCTTTCTGACTGGTTGTATGTTTAAAAGGATGGATGGAGTATGATTGAGAAATCTGTATAAATGACTGTATGGTATGGCACTATGGCAGAAAGGGTTTACTAAGGCAACTTAAAAAACACAGTCAAAACTGCATACTATTCCAAAATAGATAATACCACGTAACAGGATTAACAAAGTAAGAGCCACTTTCGATCCATTTGCAGAGGGCTTGGAAACGACCTCAACTCCTGTTTTATCTAAATATAAATATTTCCCACTCATTTAGAGTCCATGTATAGAATAGGCAAAGTATTCCGCACGAGTACAATACGACACTGTGTGTAAATAGAAAAATGTCCTCGTGTCATCTTTGCATATACATGCCTTGATATTAATATTATTACGCTGGTTTATTTATGTGATCATAGAAACAGGGGGACAAGAAGAATTACTGCGTAAAATATAAAGTGACCAAAAAGGTTGTCATGCTCCGGTGGCGGTGGTAATGGTGCCGGCACATAAAATAATAAAAGCATGTGCATGTACAGCACCAACACCATCCTACTGAAAGCAAAAGTTCATATAAATATCTTTGTACTGCTGCTTTCTTCGTGGCCTAACTTTTGTCCTTTGTGGTTTCTTTCTTGTAATCACAAGCAAGCAAGCGGAGAGTAAATTTATTTGGAAAATTTTGCAAAATATTTTGTGGTACTGCTACTGCTGTATATGTATGTATATTCATACAATGAACTAAACAATGTGTCTAGGTGTAGTACGTGCTGTTGTAGAATTTTCTTGGTTGTAAGGTGGTGTAAGTTTTTTATTCGCTTTTACGCTAAATTCTTCTCTTTTTTTGCTTTAACACAATACATTTTAAACGGTTGCATGGCTTACTCAGAAGGGCATACTACCGTGCACATGTAGAAAATTGCTTTCTTTTTCTTCTTGGTTTTCTTTATAAAAACAGAAACATACACAAGCAACTTTTTCTTCCTTTTCCTTGAATGCATGCATGTCTGCATGAATGCATGCAAACATAAGAAAGGAAGTTATGTATTTTTTCTTTTAAAAAGATACCCATTTTTTATGTACATTTGTGTCCTTAAACTGTAGCACTGTAAAAAAAGCAAAGTAAAGCTAGGATATTACCACCACACCAAACTTTTTTTTTGCATCATCATTTTTATTCTCTCGCTCCTTGGTATTTTTTTGGCTAAAAGACAAATCGGCGTGTGTATCCTCACAAGAGAGAGAGAGACACAGACACAAGCCAGCGGTGTGCCTTTCTTGTTCATAAACCATTTAAGTTAGTAAATCTCGAAGAATAATAATAATATAAAAGGGTTGAACAGATTCAGCTTCCTCTTATTTACTGTACATAACATATTTTAAAATAGAATCCCACATAGACCACAAAAAATGTCATGCATACAAGATCCATACATTCATACAAGTATTAAAGTAAGTGTATTCAGACAAAAATGGGATTCTGACGATGACGATGATCTTCATCCAACCAGAAGGGATTAAAAGTATGAAAGAGTCAAAACAAGTTTTTGCATAAACTTTGCGCAATCGTGCAAAAAAGTATGTAATGGAAGTGAAAAAGCAAGACGAAGCTACCAAGCATGGGAAATAAAAGTACTTTCTTTTCCTCCCAATACTCCTCCACATACGTACCACTCGATCATATATCACATACCACCACCACTACGCCAACACCGTCACCTCCATTAAACAAAATCATACCACAAAAGAATACAAAAGAGATACACAAAAGGACAGTCAACCAGTAGGATAGAATACGAGAAAGCATTTTTCTTGGCGAAGAGAACGACCGCAATCTCAAAAGTTATTTAGGCATACATATTTCCATAGCTGTGCTTGCACCCACACTCACTGTAGTATGTACGTTAGATCTAATGCTTTACAGCAATGCAAAATATGAAAATCAAGTCAAAGCAACACCTTTTTTGCCTTTGAAATGTTTGGACAAAAATAGGTTACGGAGCCTTCCACTCCATAATTTTAGGACATGGACGTATGCTATAAGGTGTTTTTGATATTTATACTTATTTATTTTCAACTTCTTCTTATGTGCAATATAATCAATTCATGTTATAACATTTAGCGCATCTTGCGTTTTCTTTCAAATATATATAAAAATCGTAGAGAACGACAAAAACAAGCAAGACAAACATACTTAATATGTAATAATATTGGGGGGAAAACCTCTTTTTATGCATTACTAAGACGTAATACATGTAATGTGCAACGCAATGTGTATGCTTTATACTTGTTGAGAGATGTGTTAAGATTTAATAGTATCTTTTACTCTCGGTTCAGCTTAAAAAGTCAACTTTTCGCATTGAAAAAATTGCAGTAAAATATAAAAGTAACATTAAAAAAAGTCGGAATTGCAGTGTTTCCATCACTGTTGTTGTCATTGTCGCTGTAAGCACACATAAATGCGCACAAGGGAAAGTGAGAAATAACTGCTACACTCATTTAGAGCAAGCAAAGTGTAATCTCATGGTTTCCATTTCAGAGAAATATGGGTTATATCATCTTGCAATATCATTGTAATTGCTCAGTAATTTATTAGCAGACCATTTAAGCTGAAGTGTTAAGAAGATCCAAGTGCATTTTTTACTGCCACATGTGATATTAAAGAAAATTCTTCTTAATTTGTACTTAAGGAACATTATAGGTATACTATTATGCACAACTTTTTGAATTGGCTTTGCCTGTTACCTTGTGTATATACTGTTAGTTGAATGAGCTCTTGGGAAGGAAATCAGGTTAAAGTATAGCAGTATGGAACCTTCCGAAAGGGAAGCCTTGTGAAAACCACGATACATTTGGTCGTTTGCTACGTAGACACGGATACGGTGACCCACATATTTCTGCATGATGCTGTGTAGACGTTGTATAGGGCATTTGGTAATTATAACTGGAAAGCATATCATCATGACTGCACCTCTCGTTCCTGCTCAATTTATTTGATTGTATACCCTTGGCGGTCATTGTAGCCATGTACGATGTCGACGGTGACCTTCACCAGAGAAGCACGTTCTAATTTTTGTCTTTTACTTTTTGCCCTTACTAACACAAGTGTCAAGTGAAAGTATACAATCAAAATAATTACATCACACGCATGTACGTTCCAAAATGAAAAGTGGACATTTTTAGGAGTTATAAATTGGGAATCTATGGGCAGGCAAAAAAGAAAACACAAATGAAATTATTTGGATGAGTAAAATAAATTTATTTGCTAGCCCTTGCCAACCATTTTCTGCCAAAACTTGAAGAAAAAACAAGATAGATAGACAGAAGAATTCCACATCACACACACAAAAGGAAAAAATAGTCTATGTGTACCTAACTATTAAAGTAGAGTATGTTTTTAGGTACCTTCTATTTGTATACCAACCCAATCTACATGCCCGCACAAACACACACAATTAAACCACAAGAAATGCTGAGAGGGTATAAGAATGAGGTTGATTATAAACGTGAGTGTTCCATTGCCTTGGTTTTTCTTCTTTGAAAAAAAAGTTTTTTTTCTTGCATCTACCGCAGTAAAATTCGTTTTTACAGAGATTCAGCTGTCTTGATTCTATCCTTCTCTTTCTACATATTTGTTTGCCATCATGCTTACATAGTGCAAATATAATAGATTGAAAAAAGTGTACATAGCGCACACACATGCACACACACAATCTTACAAACACGTTCATTTGTCAAAAGCCCTTTGATTTGTTTGTTTGTTTGTGTGCACTGCATACAGTTTTCAATCATTTTTCGATTACAAAATTGCCTGACATTTTTTGCCCTTAAACACCACTGAAGCAGGAGTGAGTGACTAAGATGTTCTTTATACACATAAAGTATACATTATATTACTACAGATCTAATACCTGTGTGTACAGGAGACAAAACGCATTACTAGCTCTTCTCTCTCTGTCTCTCTTTCTGTCTCAAGAGAGGAAAATCAAGATGCTTTTGAGAAAAATAAGACGAATAAAGAGAAACTGCTGTAAAGAGACACAAAGAGAAGAATGCATAGCACCCCAACACACACATACACACACAAGTTATTCGCAAGAAAAACTAGGCAAAAAGAGACAGAAAGAGAGAAATGAATGCGACCGCAGGCTGTGTGCTCCACATTCCACCAGGGAATCTGCTGAGGAGAGCAGATAAAGATTTATATGCCAACAACACCTAGGTGACACCAGGTTGCCTCTATCTCTCTGACTGAGACTTGGGCAGGCAAGGATAACAAAAATCTCTCTTTCAACCAACCTTGTATAAACATAAGTATATTTATGTGTATAAAATTGCTTGCATATCAATAGAATATATTATCTCCCGCAGTCAGTGTCAACCAAAAAAAAGTTTTTTTCTTTCACTTTTTTTCTCTTCTCGAGAAATTGAAACTTATCTGTGTAGATACACAATAAAAATGCCAGATATATATACTATTTGTCGACTTTTATGTCAATATGTGGAGTAAAGCAAGTCAGCACAAAAGATGAAAATGAAAGAAAGGTGTAAATACGCACCAGCACATAAAAGCTTATAGATATCCCATATCATTTAGTACTAAACAAAAAAATTCAAAGGAAAAAGGAAGAAAACAGGTAGATAGAAAAAAATATGTGAAGAAAAATCATACAATTGGAAACACCTCCGTATTTCCTCTTTTTATTTTCTCCGTTTCTCTTTCATTTCACAGAAAAAGTATATATCCGGGGAAAACAGCGGCAGCAGAAGTGTTAGTCCCACAACCTGACTGCTTACATTCTTCGTTTTTATGCTTGTTCATGTAAAGTCTCAGCAGAGATGTGTTTATAGAAACATGTAAATCAATAAAAAGAGGAAAAGAAAACATTGATTTTTTATTTGCCTTGAGAATTTTATTAGGACGCACAGTAGTTCAGGTAATAAGAAGTTGGATAAGGTGTGTAGAATGGATGGACGGTGAGAGAGTGCTGTTCTCAATTTTAAAGATACTTTTCCCGATTTGATGTTCAATTGAAACGAATGAGTTATTGCATTGATGAAATTGCTGATCATGGATTTTATTCCTCCTTTTTTCCTCACCTGTTCTCCAAGGAGTACAAGAACATGAGCATATTACGTACATACCTATTTTTGTCATGTTACCTATAATACGATAGGAACATGGAGGTAAGTTTATGCATGTATATATACACAAATATATCGTGTGTGTCAGTTAGATCACATGAATTGCATTGCACCGCATTTGCTCACTATTCACCTGAGATTTTTTTAATTTAAAAATCTGAATGTCTAAGTATCAAATCCGAGTTTGCTTTGGAAATCCATAGTCGCTAAATCATCATATAGTATTTACTTCTAAGGTGAAGCATAAAGTTTCTGGGTTTCATACTTATCAGGAAATTAGCTGACACTGGCACACATTTCTTTTTCCTCGGTTGGAAAATTAGGTATAAATCGTGGATAAAATATAAACACGTAGACTCTTTTGACTAAAAATAATAATATTTTCTCCTCAAATAAACAAAAATAAAATAGAATAAGTAACTAATCAAACTATACATATAATAGAAGCAGGGCAAATAATAAAAATCATGGTTCGTTCTTTTTTGTGAAAATCAAGTTTGTATGCATACAAAACATGTAGAAAGTAATAGCTAAATTGCAAAGCTAGCGAATGAGAGAGCCCACCACCACAAAAACATTAATTTAACTTGACATAAGTAATCTGTTTGCCGTATTATAAAATGAATCCTTAAAATACTTTATTCTATAGGCTAGTGTGTTCGGTTCCACAAAGGAAAAAAGCGAGAGAATGAGAGTGAAGCCTATAATCTCTTTTTCTCTTGGCGTTCCCCGTGTGACATGGAAACTACTTCATGATACAATAAAAAAATAAGTAATAATAATAATAATATTCATGAATACTCTGATATGTACTATTGCCTGTAAACTCTGTAAACAAAAAAGTGCTGTAGCTGTATAAAGAATAGGGAACCTTCGCTATTTTCAACAGCAAATGTACTCAGTTGCCGACATTAAAATGCCGTTTAAACATTACAATGCAATGTAACCGACATTCTTTGAATTGATGATGAGGATGGCGGTGAAACCTTTTGAATATTAGTTCATTACTTATTAACACGGTCTATAATATTGTTATGAGCTTATATGTAGAACAGTAAATAGAGAGAAAACCACAAAAAAATCATTTTACAATGTTCTGGATTCTCCCACAATATAATAACAGAAACCCACAAAGGCACACTGACAGAATAAATTTAACCCACAATTATCGATTTAAAAATTGTAACTCATTGTGCTACTACATTATTCAACCAAAATAATAAAGAAATCTAAAAGAATGAAACTACTACCGTAAAAAATCTGTAGTGAGAATAGAGAACACATCTGAATAAAAACGTGTGAGAATATTTACATTTAAGATTCCTCTCCCACCGCCTTGTCTAGGCCAAAATAGACGCAATAATAAAGTGTGTTTTATGTACGTATGTAAATAAGTACATCATCTTTGCCTTTAAGATATCAAAAAAGTGTAATAATAAGCATGTGATTGTTGTAAAAATAATACTATCGCATATCGGTTAAAGTATTTTGAATTTTTTTTGCTACATAACTTGTCTCTTCCGAGGCATTGACCTGAATAAAAGCAGCTTAGTAATATGTAATATGTAGGTAAACTACTTCCACAACGACAACAAAAAAGGCAAGAAAATATTTTCAGTAGAGAAGAAACAAAAAGGAATGGTGATTGAAGGAAAATAGTATTTGCACTGGTTGTGTAGTGTTGTGTGTGAGGCCCCATGCCAAGAAAAAAAATGGGATGGATGGATAGGGAGAAGAAGATAGATACTGGAAAGAACAGCAGCGGTATAAGGATATTAGGAGTATAACTTGCATTACCCCTGAAATTCAAACACAACTACAACAACAGGGCGATCAAAAGAGAAATAATCACAATCAATATACACCTCACATACTTTGAAACAAATATTTAGGGGTATTTATGTATGTATCTATCTATTTAAGTGTTAAAAGGCAAACCATAAAATAGCAAGAAGCGACATTCATCTTGTCATCACAAAAGAGATAAATTAAAATTGATTATTTTATGTAGCATGCATGAACTCCTTCCGTTCCTTACACTCTCTTTTATATTTACGTATACATTGTGTGTACGTTCCTTGAAGAAGCGAATAAGAAAGAAAACCGTTTGTCCTGGTCTATACTTTTACAAAATATTGAACAACAACAGCAGCCAACTTACATAGCAGCAGCTGCAGTCCCAAAGAAATCTATTTCTTCACACATCTCAAACTCCAACTAACCCAGCTATTACATAATAAATACTGAGAAAATGTGTAATAAATATAAATATTCTGTTTTCGTTGTTGTGCATGCATTGTATTCTCTATCTGTCTCTTTTGTTCTTTTCCCTTTGAACAAATGGATAGAAGAAAGATGCATAGAAAGATACAAGTGCACAATATTATAAAAAGATACATGATAGAAAGTAGCAAGTGGGATGAAATGGAAGACTAACTTAACAGCGGATTTCTCAAAGGAATCGAAATTCGACTTGGAAATTATAAGGCAAGGGGTCCCTTTTTGTTCTCTTAGTTTTATCATTATACACACAACAGCAACCCATTTGTTTTCTTCGACACTTTTCGCTTAGTAAATCTGATAAATAAGATAAATAGGTGTTTATACAATGTATGAATGAATATTGCATAATATGTATGTGTTTAGACCATCATTATTTAACATTGATGACTGGATTGGATTAGATTATAGGCTGCTGAAGTAAGAATTGAAACATATTAGTTTTGAGTTTATGGTTGGTTTGTTTAATGCTTGTAGTAACAAGATGAGAAGGAGTAGGAATCAGTAAAATTGCAGCAAAGATTTTGCTTATTGATTGAAATATACAACAGCTATTATTAATTAAAGTTTGTGAATTACGCTTTGTGTATTCATAGCATATACACAATAGTTTTGCACAATTCGAAAGCATGCAACTGAACAAGGACAAAATAGATTTTGACCTAGCAAAAAAACGCATAACTATCATATCGCATGCGCCAAAACGACTCAGTTGCCCAAAAAACATTTTTGCAAAAAGCTAGGACATATGTTTTAAAATATACATCTGAAGTGTGGTTCACACTTGGTTGACTTGTTTGTCGGGAAAATGGTAAAATCTTGTTTGCATGTTTAGCAGTTTCCATGCACGTATACCAATCTGGTTTAATTTGAGTTTATTGAATTTAAACTTCATGGAAAGAACTTTGCATCTTTTATTCCATTCATTCAACCTTAATCATCGTGATCACTACCCCCTTGCTTTTTCATTTTGAAACTATCCAAGTTCATTTTATTTGAGAGAGAATGAACCATTGAATGATTATGTATATTACTCTTTCTGCCTGTCAGGATGACAGCCAAGTTGAGTCGTGAAAGAGCCCGGCTTTTTTAGACAATGATGATCTCGCTGATTACCGAAATGACTCACAACGCAAAACATATGAAAAACTGCATAAAGAATAATGCTTGTGATTTACATAGTGAAATTGGCTACACAACTCTATCTTAACTCCACACCACTCTCTCTTTCTCACAAATCAGAATCATTATCAAGTTCAAAAGCAAAAGAAGCAGCTTGTAATGCATTTTATCTGTGTTGCCACCATACATGCTATATTCACAATAACCCTTTCCTCATACATTCTCTCCCTCTCTCTCTTTCTCTCTTGTTCTTCTTCACTTTCTCTAACCGTCCATCCAACCATTCACACATTCACCGAAAATGTAATGTGTTCCCTTGCCTCTTTTGTACTATATCACGCAGCAGTTCTTTTGTTACCTTTTTCCTTCCTCTTTTCTCCTTCTCACTTCACCAGAATTTCTATATATTCCAATCTTGCCTGCTATTTGAAAATAAAACCATTCTCCATGTCTCATTCTCACTTGTTTTGCCTGAAACGCTTTTCTAATTTTCTTCTTCTATCCATCCAAACTTATTACTGGGCTATTATTATTTTACCTTTTATGGTTATTATACATCTATACAATACTATTCTGATATCACTTTATGGTGGTGTGGTGTTGAGATGTATGTCGTGTTCTCATCTCCCCCAACATGTCTACCTGCTTGTTTTTCAACAATACCATGCAAACGAGCTTTCCCTTTTATTATTTTCTCTGCATTATTTGCTTACCAAGAAATCAGCAGGAGGTTTCTAATCCAAACACAACACACACACACACACACAACAATATTCAATATTATCATGACACATAAATACACATACCTACATACATACTTACAGCGTTACAGCTTGTAGTGGATTGGATTGGACAAACAAGGAAAAATAATTGTCAAAAGATTTCTCCTTCTTGTAGCACTGCTCATTGTGCATATTGTTGTTATTGTGAGCAAGTGCTAATACGAATGAAAATTTAGGGATCGAGGCACTTTTTATTTGTCCCACTGCTGCTAGTGTTGTGCCTCGTGTAAATAGGATTGACAATGAACGGATTGCAATATGATTACCAAATGTAAGACATGAGAAAAGATGATGATAATATGAGCAAAATAAGACTTTTTCCATTCCAACTGGATGTGAATTGTATACAACGTACATATGTACGTATGCATGCACATACAAGAAGAAGATAATAGACACCAAAAGAGGAGTGTAAAAGATGAAAGAAAAGTAGGCTGTTTTCTTAGAAGACGAGAAGATAATAAAACGCTATACACTTTTACTTTATACGTGTATTGTCATATATGTATATTTACAATTTACCATTTGCTTGCTACTTTTTCAATCTGCGTCTTCCTTTTTTGAAGATGATACACTCGTCGGTCTATTATTATTACGTTTTTATTTCCTTTTCTCAAAAGATTGAAATCTTTTTATGCTCTCATATATCTTTTCTACGTGTATATGTGCCTCTTTTGCTGTTGAATAGGATGACATTTTCAATTAAGTTATGTAAGCAAGCCAAGGTGTGAGTATGATAGGTTTAGAGATTGAGATTCAATCATCATGTTATATACTAGTCCACGAATCTAGTGTCTAGTAACATCTGTAGATAAGTTTAATATACTAGTTTTTATATTGCACATTAGTTTTTTCTACACAGTATATATTCATCAAAAGTTGTGTAGTGTACATAACTATGTTATATTCCTTTGTGAAGATGACTGATTACAAATGATAATATGGCAAGACCTTGCCGACTTTTGGAGTCGGAGGAATACTCTATCAGTTGGAGAAATCAGATAGTATATATGATACGTAGTAATAATGGTAAATAAAAATAAGAAAAGAAATATTTGTTGGTGAGGTGTTGGTGATAAATAATAAAATTGCTTTGTATGGTTTCAAGTTTTTTCATACATAAAAAGAAACACTTTTACAGTAAAAATATTGTAGATAAATAAATAGAGAGATGTACACAAAAAGATGCTGGAGAAAAGAAAGAATGAAAGGCTGTCAAACAGTTTGGTTTACACAATACATTACAATAGACACGCAAGTAAATATTAAAGTTTTTTTCTCCGTTGCGACAACACCACAACAAAAAAGAAAGGAAAGTTTTAAAGGTTTCTATGGATCTTTTTTGTATTATGTTCATGTGTATAATAGCTTGAAAAGAAGAAGAAGAAAAATATTATATTGCATTGAGAAAGCTATCAGCATCCCTGTCCAGAGTAAAATAGGTAAAGTAAGTAGACCATTTCTCTAGAGTTGTGCTGCTGCTCACAACACAACAATTCAACTTTGAAAAATGTGCCTATTTTTAAAAGAAGAGTACATTCTTTTATCTTTCGGGTTATTTTTGGTTGTGGTAGTGATGGTCCCAGTACTGTTATCTTGGCTACCTACTTTAGAAAATTGAAACGGGTCGTAAAACATTTTAAAAACTCATTTTCCTTTATTTCCCTTTCCTTCTTGTAGAATTGAATGGTGTCTCATTGTACCCCATTAAGTGGGTTACTGACGTCAAATTTCATCCTTCGTAGTTTCTAACTGTAAGTAAGTGATAATAATAATAATAATATAAACCAAATAATAAATAAGGTAATCAGTTTCAACTTAAGTTTTCACTGAGAACTCACTCACTCACGGAATTTTCAAATTAAAAGAAAGATTCCATCATTCTCCATTTCCTTTATTTTGCGATTTCAATTTTCCAGTTTTTGTGTGGGCGTATATAGGTCTGTGTGTGTGTGTTTCATGGGAAAACTGTATGTTTTGTTGATATTGTTGTTGTTATTGCAATAAAAAGAGCAGAAACTACATTTTTAAGGAAGGAAAAATCACCAACATCACCATCATCTTCATCTTGCTCACTCATACTCACTCAGTCATGCCACGCAACACTAGTACAAAAAAAGTAGAGAAAAGTTTTCTATTTTCAGACTTTTCCACGCGGACATTTGGGAAATGCAATGATGTAACATGATGTGATGATAATGATAATAATCGTAATAATAACAATATGGAACACAGTTTTTTCTTCTTCTGTTCTGTGTGTTCCATATCGTGACAAGGATCTATTCTTGCTCTGCCACTAGTGCCATGTCTGCGTTTGTACTGCTTGGTGCACGGTTCCAATTGCACAACAGGAAAGAAGTTTTTCTGGTACACAAAGGAATGTTTTTTTTTCTTTTTCGTTTTATATAACAACCTGTTTATATGCACGTTGCATAATCTACCAAAAGCACGTTTTCCCTTCTGTTTAACTTTTTTTATTCACTGGCAAGTAGTAGTCATGTTGGACAAACAGGGGCAAAAAGGTCAGGTTGACTGCATTGGCCTAGCCCGAGTTTGGCCTCAAAGCATAATAAGATGTGCGCCTTTAAACCACAGACGACTGATGTATCTTCCAGCATTCAAATGTGTATGTGTTTTATAAAATGAAGTCCAGCTAAATTGCATATTATTGCATATAAGAGTGTATATATAATAATAATAATAGTATGCACGTTTTCTAATCTACAAGTTAATGCACACATGCATATTTTACGAGATTATCTTTACATCGTACGTTTGTATGAACATGGGTGTTAATGTGAAGCACATGAAATTTTTCTCTGAAAAAAAAAACAAAAAAGGAAAAATGTTGAGTGCAAACACACACATATAACACATGTTGTATAGAAACCAATGAAAACGCACAGAGAAAGGAGTAGAATGGTTAAAACACGATGAAAATGCCAGATAACATACAACTTAAAGCAGGTCACGTACAAAAAAGAGACTACCCGGCCGACCACTGGGGAGATACATACAAAAGCAGAAAGGCAGAGAAAGAGAAAAAACTTATTTTCGCAGAAAATGGATAAAAATTCATTCATGCAAAAATTACTGTTTTGATGTATACGAATGTATGGGGTACCTACATAAAAACATGCAACTCCGAAGCCGAAGATTTCGATAATGGTGTAGGTTCGTGGGTGGTTATACCAAATTATATAGCAAAGTCCAGTAAACATCACCACCACTAGCTTTCCACAAAAGCAGTAAAGATCTGCAAAAACTTTTATTCAATACATGGAAATCCTGAGTTGCTTTTTTTGAAATTTCAAAACGAAAGAATATTATGAAAATGTCAAAAGAGTGTTGAGAGATAAAAAGGGAAACAATTCAGTAGATTTTACCGCTCAACCGAATTCAAGACTTTTGAATTCAACATGCGCAACTCAAGATGAAAGTGGTTGTGATTGGAAAACCTTTAAAGAGGATAGGTAGTTTCATAGTCATGTTTAATATAAAAACAGTCCAAGTGATTCAGTCAGTCAGTTTATAAAAACAGAGCAGATGTGTCAGTTTTGAAAATTGTAGAACCTAAAGCGCAATCGAATCGTCATCCGTAATCTTTTTGCAAGCTCCCACATTTGGCTCGGAATTTAATCCAAATTTGTTCAAATAGCTTGATAGAATTTTTAAAACATTCCTATTAAAGATAGCGAAAATAAAGAAAACTTGTTCAAATTTCATTTCAAAGTTCTAACAAGTGTGCGTGCAAGTGTTTTCAAAACGAAACGAGTCTTTGAACAAGTTGATAACTAGGAGATGTCTAGTTTTGCTGTAAAGGATTTCAATTCCATACTGGAAAACAATGCTGGTTATTTGAACTAGGCTGTAACACTGGCATGTAGTGCAATGAAATGTTGCATAAATTGCATGCGTGTTACCACGATTCCATTTCGAAAGAACGTATCTTTATTGTCATTACTATTTTTATTTCTTGTTGAAGAACATCCCCCAAGGAAAAAATGAAACAAAGAAAAGAGTTTGGTGGATAGATGCACGAAACTGGTACAAAATGGACAATAAATACTCTTTTCTCTAATTCACGTTTACTACGCCGCCACGCATGCCAAACCAATTTTACTTTTACTTCCTCCTTTACTAAATATAAGTTCCCAAGTTGCTTGATGCTGTAACAAAAAATGCAAAATAAAATGAAATTGGAGGCTACCAACTGTTGTCATACCACAGTTTATATATTAAAATATGTACATATGAGTTCACCTATAAAACAACGCTATTTACACATTTCCTATTTATATGTGCATCTTTAGATTCACGTACTTCCTATCGAGTTTCACTTTAATTTAACTCACTTCTTGCAGAAAACTGTTAGGCTCTTCGCTCCAAAAACATTTTCAAACATACATTGTTCACATCGACACCTTTATATTAACTTATAAGTGGAAAATTCATATAAAGAAGTAAAGTGAAAAGCCATTTGGCATAGGAATTGTTATCATTCGATCCCATAATTTCAGCAGTATTCGTAGTCACAGACAGAACATGATGGTTACGTGAAAGGTAGTGGTGGACTACCTTAGGCAGTGTAGAATAGTATGGAAAATACTGCAGTGCCATGCATCGCCATCACGCGTAAATTTCATGCTACGTAGTTTCTGTTAAACTTTCAAAATACATATAAAATCTTCATGGCTTATGTAAAATTTATACATATACACTGTAGAAAAGCTGTCGCCGAAGCAAATCTTCACCATCTTGACTTGAGTTCTTTCATTCTTATGTTGAAATCTATAAATAACATTGCACCTAAGCTGAGTAAACAAATTTTATAATATTGCATTATCCCTGATTGCACAAGTTTACTTGACTTTTATGCAACTTGATGCATTTTATACGAATCAAACATTTGTAAAATGTTAGGAAAGTAGTTCCAAATGTACTTTTTAACTCATAAGAGTTGCTGATAATGTATAAAAACCTGTTTTTAAAGGATTTGATAAATTTGGGGACCTTTGACCCCAATTTGTGACCTTAATGGGCCATTTTGACTTTATGTGGTATATGATTTGTAAAACGCTCAACGAGAGCTTTCGATTGTTTAACCTTTGACCTTAAACTTTAACCCATGGAGTTGACCTGGATCATAGATCATATAACAAATTTGACGTCCGTCAACGCGTTGTTTTGAGTTAGTTCTACAGATATTTACAAAAATGTGTAATCAATTTTCGAAAGCAGATACAGTGTACTCATTTTTAAATAGAGAAATACAAGAACAATCCGTTACAATTGCAATCGATTTTGCGTTTTATAAGGCAATAATCATACTAAGAACTTTTAGATGACTAAATAGCAAGAAAAGCCAAGATCTATGTCTGCTAATTTTCGAAGTTGCATAGAAACCACATTAAGACATAGTTAAGACTTTTATGTAAATAACTACTCGGAAATGAAAAAAAATTTCAACACGAAGTTATGGTCTTCGTGTATGCAGGCTGTGCTGCTATTTAAAAATTACGTACGTTTCCAGTGGTTGTGTGGCAATCGAGTACAATGATGATGCCATGACGAGTGTAAGACGACAAGTAAAGTACTTTGCAAACAAAGTCATCTTAACATGTTTATATCTTATTCCAATTTTGGCATGTTCGCAGTATTACTGCAAGGATAGCAGGAGTAGTAACTACAGTTTTCTTATTATCACTGCCACAACTTAATTGTATTTAACCATGAAAGCGTGGACGAGTAAGGAAAATTCAAGAACAATAATATCGTAAAATAATAATAACAACTATGTAGATATTGGTCATTTGGATGAGCATATATTATTTGTTAGGACGTTTGGTTTGCCTTTCAAGAGACCTATCAAAACAAATATTTTAACCTTTCTCTAACAAATTGTCAAGGAAACAACCGCACTTAGATTTTTTAAAATAAAAACTTACCCCTTATGCATTTACAATACATGTATGTGTGTCTGACTAAACGTGAAAATCTGATTTGATTTGTCATTTTGGTAAGCCGCACAAACCGACAATAAGTAGAAACAATGAAAGGTCTGTATGAAATTGTGTTCCAAAGAACATTTTACTCTGATAACTATGTTCGTAGAAGCAATATAAATATAAGCATGTGTGCAAAACCGCAAGTGTATGGCATTCCACTATTATTATTGCATGTATGTTTGACATTATATAAATAGCTACTATTACCACTACTGAACACGGCGCGTGTCAAGCTGTCATACGAAGAAAAGGACATGTTTTCGAGATTATGTCAGAGAAGCTTTCTTATCAAATCAAGTGTTGTGGTCACAAGTGTCTTTTCGATTCACCATACTACTGCTGCTGTAGACTTGCTGACGATGGTAACGGGAAAGGGAATTGAGATGCCGGTGACATTTTTATCATTGGTCAAACATATTTTCTTGTGGTGGCAATCCAATGGTTGGGCTGATTATTAGTACAAGAGAATGTCAGCACAGAACATAAATATTTTATGTACCAATGTGTTCTTGAAAAGTATTTCCATTTTTTGCTGTGTTCCATAACTAAAAGTGGTCGTTTCAATTTTATTCCTAGTTCAAGGCAACAACACACATTGCAAATATACAATCACTGACACTTGGGAGTCTCAATTGAAAATGAAATATTAAACTGGACAATCATAACACTAGATGTCATCAATAAAATAGCACCACTGGGCATACATATAACATTGTCAAAATGCCAGACCTCTCCAATGCCCCATACAAAATATGGCTCCATGACAAATTCAACCAAAATATATCTTCATTTTACTATCAATAAGTTGTGTTACTCGGTAAGTATGATAACTACTACTGTCCCAAAATCCCTTATGTTTCCCTCAAATAAATCCGACCGCAGCATCAGCAACTTTTTACCGCGCCGTCGTAAAATAAGTAAACTTGTTTAAGTGTACATCGAATATTTTCCCAGTAAGAAAAAAATCTCTTGTAAAAATTTGTTAAAATTTATGTATACTTTAGGGATCTCATGAACTCTCTATTACAGCAGCTTTTCATCTTTATTATACAAATTTATTATACACCATACACCACATCTCACCAATTTTCCTTTAGTTTTAGCCTGCCACTTTGGTCCCTGCTACTAGTGTGATGATAAAAAAGGGTGAAAAAATAATATACATTCTTTGATAGAAAAATGTTAAGGCCTACTTTTCTCCCAAGAGAGCTATCATTGAAATATTCAAAATGTTTGCGGCATTTGCAGTTGCGTCTTCTGCTGCAGATGCTACCATGCATTCCTGTTTGCAAACATATTTTTCCCGTATGCCGGTTCCTCAACTCTTGAGCTGCACTAAGAATTCACGCAGAGTTGTAAGTGTAAATTTTTAAATATCTGTAAAAGTTGGCGAAAATAAGGGAAAGAATTATGACTGTATAGTTGGTTAAGTATATAGCATCATGTTGGTCAACAACGAATCGACTTTTCTAAAAGCTTTACTATCCATCTATTCAGTGCCACCAGTATAGTACATAGGTAATTTGCAGGAATGCTTATCAATGCTAAGAAAAGCGACTTTTCTAGTTTTTCAAAACAGCATATTTCTTCAAGTGGAAAATAAGTTGGATGGGTGTATATGTATGTATCCGGAAAAAGGTTTTTGGAACGGAAAACATTTCTAGCGAATCAGTTAGTGCAAAAAAGTGTTTCTTTGAAAAAAATTAAATTAAGAAATGTAAGCTCTAGCTTTGCTCTACGTCTTCTTACACTTTATATAAAATCCTGCGATCTGTATATAAAGACATATTTAATATGAAGTATCACAGTGAAAATACATACTACATCTTAATACTACATGGCAGATGTCCTTCAAACATTTTTTCAATAGGAAAAGCGAAATAATACGAGAAAGCAAGGTAGAGTGTCTCGTTTAACGGAAATAACATGATTGCTTGCCACGCAGTGGTACAAATAACACAAATAAAATGTCATCCCTATTTATCGTGAGTATCACATGACACACATAAATAAATACCATCAAACGAAGCTCAGCTCACGATTTCACGGCGATTGAGTGAATTTTATCTGCACGCCTATCTTCTGATATCAGAACAAATAAAAAAGGCGAAAGAGGCCACTTTGTTGCTGTTGTAGTAGCCCAAAGCAATATAATACACTTCTAGATTAAAGTGTGGAATAAGTGGCTAGCAAGTTTTTGTGTACCACTGATACCCCATTTTATATTAATTTCCTTTTTTCGAAATGTTTCAAGTTTGTACAGATATTTATTATATTGGAATGCTGGACATACACAAAAGTCTACAGGCTCTGTTTCCCGAGTACCATTATTCCCTTACGGAACTCTCTAGTAACTTGAGTAAAAAGAGTGAGTGGTGCTGTGGAAGTAAGAATGACGATAATCCAACAAGAAACACTTTCACGTTTTTTCACGTCAGCTTGATTTTTTTTCTTATAAAAGGTTGAAGGAAAGTGCAAGCAAGCGAGCAATAAGTACATTTTCCTCTTCTGAGGAATCACTTTTGGATTGACTGAAAACGAGGGTGGTAGGGCCGGAAGTTGTACACCTTCCAGGTGGATCGAGAATGGTGGTAAAATATCATGTTACATTTATATCGCGTTTATGTAACAAGTACAAATGCATGGATGGATGTAGAGAGTGTTAAATTCGCAAAAAAATCATCTTACAGTCATACAAGTAACATAAATACACAAAAACATGTTTGAAGGCGTTTCTGTCCAATTTGTAAGTTTCTTTCAGTGTCTTTAATACTCAATTTGTCATGAGGATACACATTACCACATGCTATGTAAGCAAAATAAAATGAATTTTCTTGCGTGGGTTGAAATTGAAAGTTTCTTTATTTATAAAATCACAATCACAAATATAGATTACTACTATTTTGTTACAAATGTAAAACCATTAAGTATAAAATGAGTACATGTGGCATTGAATATAGAAAGTATTCTAAATGGAAAGTTACTTTAAAATAAACCTTTGCAGCAAAGAACATAAAATTATGATAGAGGCACAGGTGCAAAAAGATTTCTTGAAAATATGTACATAGATGTTCTCCATTTAAACAAGCACTTCTGGGAATTAATCCATAAAAGCATAAGCACGGTTCCAAAACTTCGTTTTTCGCATCTCCATTGTTTAAGATCAATCACTTATCCAGGTCTACCAGTTTCTATAATGAAGCTACATTTCCTACTACAAAATGATAGAGAAATATAAATAAAATTTCTTTGAATGACGGAATAATGATTAAAGTCTATTACAACTGAATGGTTACGCTTTCCTCTTCTCCTTCTCTTGGTGAAAAACCCTATTTATTTATAACTGACTAATTTTCAATATCATTCATCCACCCACACAACAGTGCCACAGCTTTCTCTAAAAGTAGCTATAGTTTTCATTCCATTTTAAATTAGGTCTACAAACTCTTACCCCCACTGCTTTCACTTCTGTTGAAGCACGTTAAGCAAAGTAGTGATAACCGAGTACGTTGAGACACTAGCTACACACAACAGCATGCTATCTGTATTTCAAAGTGAGTGAGCCACGCCATGCCACAATGATAAAACGGAACGTGACCTCGTCTCCTTGAAAACGATCCTTTTTGTTACCCTATATGCTGGTAAAAAAAATGCACATAACCTCCTTTCTATCTCCACATTTTGCACAACATCAGACGCTTTTCCCAGTCATAATATTTTTTATCGCACCAAGAAACTGGAGTAAAGTAGACTCTCAGACTCCACAACACTGAAAAAAATCCTACACACATATTTCGTACAAAACAGCCCAGCATAGCATATTTTTTACAAGCTCGAAGGAATCTTGTGCTTGTCGTATTCTTTCAAAAAACATGAGATGATGAGATGAAACCTCTTTCTTTTTCGCTGCATATTACACACACACTTATCTTCCATAAAAAATACATACGCTCAGTGAACCAAGAGTCACGTAATATGCATCCAGCAAAAAAAACTTGCCATTTTTATGAATGAGAGGCACAAATATTCCTCCACCGTCCCTACCTTTTCTCCATGTTGCAAAAACATAAAAAGATAGATGTAAATGTAAAAGCCAAATGTAAGTTTCACTCTCAGGCAGTCAGTCACTTTTTTCTTAGCATCCATCTCTTTCCTTCCCATCTCTTTTGTGATGGCATGGAGGAGCCCTTTTATAACTTATAACCTTAATGCCCCAATAAAAGCTTTAACAGTTGCGGATCACGACAACTACTACTATTACCAAGCTGGAGAAGTTTACATTCTATGTTGTTCTACTAGGAGAAAACCATCTTTAAAAATTATATACCTACAACACCTACCTCTTCACATTTTTATTAGACGGGGGGAAAGCACAATATCGGGTGTAAAATTTTATGGATCTCAATCATTCATGATTGGCATGTCGTATGTGTGTGCATGGATGGATGCTTCATCTCTACTCTCCAGAAAATAATAGGCTTTTTGCCTTGGTGCAAGAGCCACATTTATTCAAACATGAAACCAAATAAATCTTTACGTTTCTTCTTTTTCATGTATTCAGCAAGTCCAACTGAAACAAGTATGAAAGGATAATATTGGCCGTAAATGTGACTGTAGGGTACACACAGTTGTATATTATATCTATTCTACTTCATATCAGTACACCAATAGCGTCAAGATCTCAAATCCCCCAAAAAATAATAACTGTGTTTTGTTGCATTGCAGTATGAAGCCTGTCATCATTATCAAAATAAAACACGTAAAACACACGTAAATACATCCATAGCTGTAATGGCATGAGAAGCAGAGCAGCAGCAAAGATTTTTTTGAGTCCAAAGAAAAAATATTATTCTAATGAATTCACAAGAATACATTGTTTATATGCAATTTAACCGAGAAGAATAAGAAAACAAGGATGTTTTATTCATGACTTTTTTTGCTGTCTTACAATGCTTTGTTTGGTATACGTACTTGCTCAAAGCAAAAAATACTATACATTTCTCTGTCAGTCAAATAAAGTCAGTTATTACACACCTTAGCTGTACACTTTTCAAAATATAATATGCATTTGCTGTATAATTTTTTTGTTGATACTTTTACTATTATTGTAGTAGATCAACACTTCTTGTGCAGTACAATATTCAGTTATTGTAGAAAAACCTGTGAAAATCCAGTATACCATGCACACACATACTCAGTCCCCATCATCATGGATCAGCATCCCGTCATTGTAGAAAATATTTCATAACTGTTTCGTTTTTTTTCTTGCTTCCCCTCTGTCTCTCTTAGGGAAATATTAAATCCTGCTTGACATACATATGATGCTAATGTGATGATCATGCATAATTATGATGACTCCTACCTAAGCTTTGTTTAAACACCACACAATCATTCCTTGTTCCCATCCCATTAAAGAAATAATAAAAAAACCCATTTCTACCAACTAAAAAGTATTCATATTATGTCTCATCGTTGATGCAATTCAAGTTAGAAGGACATTTATGGAATTGGAATTTTCACTGGTTTTATTTATGACATTTATTTTACTACTTAAATTTTCATAGGGAACAGTGTGTTAGCAAAATTGAACTTTTTGCTTATGTTAAATTTAAAAGAATATGTTCTCCTTTACTTTCACCTCCTCATGTATAGTGCAGTTTACCTCTAACTCTCAAAAATTTGAATGCAGAACTTTGACTTTATGCAAAAAAAATTTGCCATATTTAACGACCTACCTGTAATGCATACAAATACGTTTACTATATCCCATGCACAAGAACATATATTTACATGCTGGCTTGTAAGAAAGAAAAGTACGTGTCACCCTCCCCTCCGTCTACATCATCTCATCGTGGTAGTCTTCACAATCATCGTCATAAAAAGTAAGACATGACATGGCATAGCACCGTATAAGTTGACTTGGCTATCAACATAACATTCGTGTATGAAATAGGTCTTAACTTCACCACTCTCTTCATAATGGAATGCGTATAGCAGGAAAATTGGCATGTTAAACATGAAATGTGGGTTTGTCACTTCTTTTTTTTTGCTTTACTTCATCCTTCTATTCGGTGTACTTTTTTTGCCATACCGTGTCTTGTCGTTTGCACCAGATTTTTTCCCTCCTCACACCACCATCTTCCATAGTCAAACAGCTCCTCAGCAAATAGTAATAGCTACTTTAAGGAAAGAAAATCACTGTATAAAGTTTGTTGTACAACTTTGCAATGACAAGTGTTTCTCTCACTAGTGGTGGTAGAGGACCTGACTTGGCTTGTAGTTTTAAATGTTGTATAATTACTTTTCTCGGCTTGTTTCACTTTAATCTTGCTGTTCGTTTTTATGCAAAAGAAAGTTTCAGCCGCTTTTGCATAAGAGGAAAATTAGGTCACTAGTTTTAGTGACAATTTTTGTTTTTGATAATGACATAATTTTTTACCCAAGTTCAATTTAAATATATTTTAAAGACTTACAAGCGAGTTCTAAAGTAAAGTTTAACTTTGCTTTATAAGTTCTTGATTAATGAATGATCACTATTTGTCCTAATAAGTCTGTTCCATTTCCATTACTTTGTTCCCTTTGCCCTGACCTTGCTACCATGTGTAATGTGAACCCTTACATAAACTTTCCACTTATTATTGCGTAAGCAGTGAAAGTAGTTGATCTATTGAAAGGAAATACATAATAATGATATAATGGCAGTAGTAAGTTGCAACTAACAACAATAATGTACACTTGTATAATAAGAATTAAGTTTGCGTCTGCAGATTCTTTTCATCTTTCTCATTTGCTCAATATCCTTTCATTTTCTTCTGAAAACTTGTTCGTCTTGTTCTTTTGACTTTTTTTTGAATTCGGGAATGTGATTTAACGTCATTAATTACAAAGCAAAGTGGTGTAATTTGCACGACAGTCACATGAACACAAGCTGTCTGGAGAATGAATTAAACTGACACATTTCATCTTGTCACAATATTACTTCACCATCATTGCGTCCTCACTTCTCCAAACCGACACCGAAGTTTTATAGGTACCCGTATTCACTTAAACCCAAAAATTCTCATGTGCACATAAGATCCATTCATTGTGTAACTAAAATACATGCTAATAATAATAAATGTAAAAGGAGATGTATTTATACTATTGCTTTACTACCAGGCCAAAATACTATCTTCAAGGTATATGTGTATACTAACTAAAAGGTGTACTAATAGTATTACCTATTCCTATTAATATTATTTTGCTTGTTTGTGAAACTCTCTATTTCTAGCTTTTCACAGGAAAAGACAGTTGTTCCCACGGTACACATGGGTTTATACATAAAATAGGTGGCGATAATATTGCCCCTTTTCCTTTTTTGACATCTTTCACCAAACTTGCAATCGTTAAATCCTTCTATTCAAAAAGGTATCAGCTTTTTTGTGTAGTACTGGCATTGATGATGATGGTGATGACTATGACAATGGTAAAAGAAACAGGAAAACATCTCTTCGTCTTTTTCCCCATTTCAGTCTTCTGTCGTCGTCACCATCATCACCGCTAACACCACAGTTTCCCTTTTCTCTCTTTCATTCATCAAGGTATCCAAAGTCCTTTCTAATATCATGTCCTACACTACTACGCATCTTTTATTCTCTTTCTTGAGCTACTTACACAATCACTTCTTCCCTTCTCTCTACAAATGCAGCAGCACAAAGCACCTGAAAAAAGGGTTCGACGAGTTTTCACCTCCTCCACCTTCACCATTTCAGAAATTCTGAGGTAAGATGTGTGGCAATGGCAACAGACACTTTCCTTTGCTTTAGACTCATTTTTTTCTCTGACTGGTTCACTAACAATAATGGTTCCTTTTGTGTGTATGTGGCGTCCAAAGTCTCTCTTTTTTCTTATAATATCCCATGTCTGGCTGTCTGTCTCAATCCTCAGAGTTGCTACTATGCTTATGTGCAAAACGATGAGTGAGAAAATAAAATAATAGAAAATGGGTGAGTGTAGCATTTTCCCTTACAATTTTAGATTGCACAGCGCTACACGTTCTTTCGCCCCCGACAAGCTCATATTTCAAAAAATAAGAAGCCTTCGGGATATTACCACAAAAAAAGTAAAGAAGACTACGACTTCGGTTTCTTCTATAACTTTATGAAATAAAGTATACCTTTACCAACCAAAGGAAATAGTGTGTATACATATATATCCCAATGTCTTCACATCGATTTCAGTAACAGAAAAGAGAATTCGGGGAAGAAAAACGAAGAAGTGTTAGTTCCTTTGTGTATCCTACTACTTTGTACCTATCCACCTTAAAGTCTTTCTTTAGTTTTTACTTTTTCTTTCTTTTAGACTCACCGTCACCACTTTGCTCACGCGGTAACATGACACTGCACCAGTGTTATTGGTGATGGTGTATAGTGACGACATGCCCGATTTTTTCCTTCTCTCACGTCACCTACGTCTTAAACTTTCACTACCACACCAACATCAGGACACATGCTTTGGAGACACGCAAAAAAAAGAAAGTATGCACGACATGCACAATATTATACACGTATGTTATTTTCTTCTTGTCTTTCATAGTCCCCGGGTAGTATTCCTCATAGTGATGGTTTTTGTGTATGTGTCATATTAGCGGTAATCTTAGAGTATCACTGACGTAGTAATAGGCCACTTCACAATAACTTCCTAAGAGAAACCAACTAAAGAAAAAAATCCAATTCATTTTTTTTTTCTTTTTCTCATCCAGTCAGGTTTTTTTCTGATTCCCAAACCAAAAAGAAAACTTACCCATTTCTATGCCTCTTGTTTTCATTCAGGGTAAATGCATACATGTATATATAAATATACATTACAAGAATGTGTAAAAAAGCTAAAGCCAAATGAAAAAAGTAAAGATGGAAAAACTCTTTCATTTTTTCTATGAGTCATTATTATCATAGTCATCATATAGTATGTTGTTCAGTATCCTACGTTCCCACACCACCAGTGCTCAGGAGCATCACTGAGTAATGTGGCTAAAATAACACTTCTTGTAGTTATTACGATTATAGTGCAAGTTCGTGCGTGCCCTTTTATTTCTTGGGTCATCATCGGAGTGTAAAAAAAGTCCAGCAGGTAATAATAAGTTGTACGAATCCCCCTAGCCATTCCACACTTATTTCTTTCGGTCCACAGAAGTAAAAATAAGATGAGAAAAAGAGAAATTCTTGCATCACTGACACATGTATATACACAAATGTACGTGTAATACTGGAATGTGCAAACATGCATCTTTTGAGTACAGAATAAGAAACAAGTAAACCAGTGGTACAAAAGTACCGGTTATGTTATCTCGTGGTATATGATGTTTTGAAATAAAAATTTGTCAAATGTAAGTATAAATAGAGTTGTGTAGAGTAATGCCACATGTTAAAGTATGGAGTTGGTTGGTGAGAAAACATGTTGCCAAATTTCTGAATAAATTATTATTGCCATTCAAAATTTATATTTAATAATATATAAATAACCTTACGTAAATATATGTGTATGTGGATCCAATAAACGCGATTCATATTCAGGTTTGAAACACAAAATTTTAAATGTCACACCACATTTAGTGGCTTTTCTATGCGTATTTGTAAAATTGCTGTTATTGATATTCATCATAATTGCAGTTGTATAAATTAGAATTGTGTGACTGACGGCATTTCAGTCGGTAAAAATTTGTTCGGCTCCAGTAAGTTCAGTATGTAGAATTACTGGATGCAGGCTATCTTCACATTGTCTTATATGCAGCCACAACGAAAGAAACAGGAAGAGTCGTCCTGTACCAAAATTACAAATGTCTTATTTTACTGCTACACAGTTCTACCAGACAGGCTGGACTAGTAGCAGCACCCAGTCATTCACTTGTGTGATCTGATTATTATCTTCATTCCTACCATAACAACTTTATGGAGAAAGAGCAAAAATATAATAATGATAATAACAATTCACTTTGTCATGCTAACTTTCACTATTCCTACCACTGCTGTTTCTCCTCTAACAATGGAAATGAAGATTCATCTTAACAATAGCCATATAATAATGTACACACTTTACACAATCCCCCACTACATTTTGTATGAAAAACAATAAAATAACTGGTACAAAAGTAAATAATAAACCATTTACTTGACTTGGTGGTGATGCAATTCAATGAAGAGAAGGAACAGTAGTGTTGAGTTGTATTGTCCATTCTATTGTCCTGCCCTTGCTAGACCCCCTGCTTTTCCAAGTCTACAAAGTATTTTCATTACTTTCAAAAAGCCTTGTTATTAAATAAATTTACAGACAGATTTACAGGTACAAGAGAACTACAATTTCTATCTTTGCTTTTCTTCCTTAAAGAAAAACAATTGTCTTTGAAACAAGTCTACAGCAAAGAACAGAACAGGCAATTATGCACATAATTACTTTAGTTTGATAAAAACAATAGACACACACCAATATAAGTAGTACAGTAGCTGTACAATATATATGTATATCCAGTGGGCAGAGATTTTGTAAAGAATTGAAATAAAATGTTATGAGTTGTGTACATATAAATTAAACTATTCATGTATGTATAAGGATTGTATCTATGCTCAGATAGTTGGAAAGAGGGCACTCGTCGTAGTCGTACATCCTTCTTGACTTTTTCACTTTACACCTTTATTTATTCGATGGGAGATTTTCCAGGAAGCTTTATTTTTAGTCTATCTCTTTTCCGTTTTATAAGATTAAAGAATCAAGCTGAGAAGAAGATAACTGTTTTTTCTTACTTCTTCTGTTTTCTCTTGTTGATTCATTAGTATATGTAAGAGAAAGTGTCTAGTTTTTTTTTCTTTTTTCTTTCTAAAGAACACATAAATGTTATTTATAACGGATGAAGTATTCATTGCTCAGCAGAATCCTACAATACCATATCATATCATGCCATACAGCAAGTTTCTCTGCTGCTTCTTCTCGATGTCATCTTCCCTTAATATATTTATTGCGGAGTATTATTTCTCAACTTTCTCTCTCTCTCTCTTTCGCACAAGTACCCATATAACTCATAACCCATTTATCTTTCACATCTTTTTACATTCGTCGCTGAAGAAGAAAAAAAGAGAAAGAGGTCGTATTATCTTCAACACTTTCATTGCCGTCGTCGTTCTATTTCGTTCGCATGAGTGAAAAAAATAAGTGGCAAATGCTAGACATAGAAATACATACTCTTTTTTTGGAAATCGCAATCGCAAAAAAAAAGAGAAATTGGTAGAATGGAATATAGGCAGCTAAAGAGAGAAACATAGAGGTACCCATTTTCCCATCATAATATACATACCTTTTACGTTTACAGAATTCATATCCATAATAATAATCCGCAGACACACAAATACAGTCATACAATCCAATAGTCAAAGTCAGACAAGAAGAAGTAAAAAAAATTGTGAGTGAGGCGAAGGAATATTATATAGAGGACATTCAATTCCCATTTTTCAGATATATTGCACTCTCGATATTTTATCGAGGCAAATTAATTTCCTACCAAAAGACAGATGAGGCCAACTCGTTGACATCATGGTTGCTACTATAACAGTGTAATGGCAGAAGCAGAAAATGTGAAAAGAAGAGACGATTCCTTCTAGCGTTTTTTGCCTCTTCTTTGCAGAGAGCATTTTCCCTGCGTTTAAATAAAGCTTCTTTTCTTTTTTGGCTTATTTTTTCGGTGTAGTATAAAAGTAATGGAATTCCATCGACATGTCCTACTGACTGACTCTTTTATTAATTGCGGAAAGATCAGAAACAAAAGAGAGAGAAAAAAGAATGGGAGCATATTTACCGCAGGAATTTTCTCTTCAGGGGAAAAAATCTTGAATGCCTTGAGTTGATGTAATAGAAGATGGCAAAAATGTTGAAAATGTGTTTGTTTGTTTGATATAAAATATCAAACCAAAATATAGTAATAATAAAAAAGAAGAAAAGTCATTACTGCAAGATTACTATTATTATTAAGTATATTTTACCTCTCTACATCACAAAAGATGATCATGATGTTGATCGTAAATGCAATAAAAAGATGAACTTTATAACAATAAAAAGGGTTTCTAATGTTTATAGTAATAATAATGAAAACTGCTAAGCCAAGGAGAAATCTGTTAAGACCGTTTTGGTTGTGGTGGTAAACCTTAGTCTATAATCCACAATGAAAAATCAAACTGATGAGTGGAACGAGACCTTTTTTCTTGAGAAGAGGAAGAAGCGAAAGAATGAAAAACTACGACCACTCCAGTCAAATATATAGAAATAGTTTTTATTGTTGTTCCTGGCAAATAATTCATGGTTACTTTTTATGAGTCTGAATATTTTTGTGTGGTAAATGGAGAGAATGTGGTAGTGGTATGGATAAAATGACACCTTTACGGGGTATTTGAAGAAAATAGAGAAAATGTTCAAAGGCTTTTGTGGGAAGCAAGGTAAGAAAATCATATGATATGCAATGTCTCTAGAAGAAACTACTAGACACTGTAAATGGTCATCATGAAAGAGAGAAAAGGAAACGCAAAAGGAAAATTCCATAAATTTTGAAACTGAAAATGTAAGTAAGAAAAAGCAGCGGGTGGGAAATGGGAATCAGAGCTCCTCTACCAAAAAAAATAGATTCGGGTTCTCTCTCATTCTCCCACACTCTACAACAACGACTTGCTATGATCCAACTGGAAATTGATAAAGAACTGCTGCTCTCTTCTCCACTCCTGCCTTTCCACTTTTCTCTTAAATATGTGATGTGGGAGAAGCAGAGGAAGAAGAGGAAGGAAGGAGGAGGACAGAAATTTTAGAGGAGGAAGAAGGATCCTCTTGGCTATTTGACTTAAGCCCATGCATCCATTTTCAGGCGCACAAACTAAAATCTCATATTCCTCGCTCTGTTTACCTCTCTCTCTCTCTCTCTTACTCAACATCTTAACCTTCTTTTTACTTGTTCTTCTGTTCAAAAGTCATTTTCTTTCTTAGTTTGTGTGTGTGTTTTCGCTTTTCTCTACGTTCCTATTATTTTTACACAATCACAGCAAAGTAGCAACCAACTCGTCTCGTCTCACTGCCGCTGTTGCCCTTGCTCTACCAGTCTAGTAATAATAATAGTAATAAGAGTAATATCTACTTTTATCTTCCCATTTTGCTACAATTTTGCTCACACACGCAAACAGCCAACCAAAAGACTATGATATCCACCTTTACTTTCCAACGCATGTAGGTAGACGGAGAGGTGAGTACATTATAGAATATACATATAAGTAATAATAATCACTATCATAAGACTTACGTCCCGATATTCTCCATTTCAAAAGAGTACTCACTCAACTGTTCACATAAACGGATTTTATATTCTCACAATGTGGCTTCTGACAAAAAGGAATATGATAGTATAGTCAGTAGTAGAAAAGCAGTATGTGCACCACCAGATTTTTACCACAGATAAAATCACATGCCATCATGGTACTAGTCCACCCACTTATAAGAATGGATCTATGCATATTTTCGTTATTATTGCTATAAAAGAACCAGTCTTAGTGCTTTCATTCTTAAACAACTTTTCAGTCATCATATTAGAGACGAACAAGCCTGTAGAGGAATCAAAAAGGAGTTGGTACGATGAAAAGTGAAACTACGACGATTCTAAACCAAAAAAAGAACCATCTCTAAAGAAATGTATGTAAGTGTCGGAGTTGGAGTATATATCCATACGTACATAGTTCATTATTTTGTAATGTGCAATTTTGGGAGCTTTTCCATACACACAAGCACATACATTACATAGAGACTTTTCATTTTATTATTAGTTTTACAGACTTAAAACGGTCAAGTCTTGAGGTCTGGCCTAGTCTTCTGACCAAGAAAAAAGAGCAGAAACTTTTTCAGGCTCCTTCTCAAGACAATATTATGTACTTAATTCATTCAATTTCTTATTAATTTTTCTTTTGTAGATACATATTCACTATACTAGAGTGTTTGCCTTGAAAACTACCACAAAGTTCAAACCAGATACCACAATCACCGAACCACTGACCAGTCATACCAAACTATGTACAAAAATATAACCAGTAACTTTTCGTTGTGCTGATTAAGTTTAAAAAGTATAGAAAAAATTTCCAACAAACTCAACAAAAGTAAAAGTCCGTATTTATACCAGTACTGGTATTGGTGTGTATGCATACTTTATGTACTTATGTGTACCTCAGATGTCTTAATCAAGTAATGGGAAAAAAACTTTGCCTTTCTCAAGAAAAAATCTGTAGTCAGTCAAATTAAACCAAATCATTTTTTAAAGTTCTCTGTTAATGTTAGAAGCATACATGAAAAACCATTTTTTCCTTTTCCAAACACGATTTTTTTGTCTTTTTGACCAACTACGCATTCTTATGTGAATATATTTAATCTCACGAGAACTTTTATTACTGATTTTCCCATCCAGCAATCTTCCTATCATTTATTCTTTCTTGCATTTTTTTGGATTTTTTTACCACAATTATTTTTTGCTATCTCTTTAGTAGTCACTTCAGTCATTCATGAATGCTGAACGTGCAAACATAGTTTTCTCTTTCTATCATCATCAATAGTAGTAATATTTCCCCTACAGTTTTAAAATCAGTGGAACATCTTTCTCTCGATTTTGAGGCGACCATGTTGATTATGAAAACTTATCTAAAAGTATAAGAACATATATATGTATAAACTATGGTTAAGTTTACATAGGTATGCTTGCATTTCTTACTTATTTGCTCTTTACTTTACTTTAAGGAAATAGAGAAGACGAATACCAAAATTAATGCTTAGCACTTTTAATGCTTTTGCACTTACAGAATAATCTCTTGAGTTCTTTTATTCTCTCAAAAAATCGTAATCAGTAAAAAAAAATATCCACACAGTCGTACACACTTATAATTCCAAATACACAACTCCACTGTTGTCCTTGCATAGAAAAAAGTACACCCCATTATCCATCCTTCCTTCGTTTATTCCTTTTGTTGGAAATTTTCACAGAGAAAATGAGGAGGTGGAGGTGGTACACGAGATGAGAGCAGAACAGATTGCAGCAA